>NW_004624919.1:1180629-1196707 GCF_000247695.1 Heterocephalus glaber
GCATTTTGTCAAATGCTTTTTCTGCATCTATTGAGATGATCATATGGTTTTTGTCCTTGGCTCTATTGATATAGTGTATTACATTTACTGATTTGTGTATATTGAACCATCCCTGCATCCCTGGGATGAATTCCCCTTGGTCAAGGTGTATGATTGTCTTGATGATCTTCTGCATTCTATTTGACAGTATCTTGTTAAGGATTTTTGCATCTATATTCATTAGTGAGATTGGCCTACAGTTCTCTTTTTCGGTTGGGTCTTTCTCTGCTTTAGGGATCAAGGTGATGCTTGCTTCCAGGAATGGATTTGGGAGTATTGCTTCCCTTTCAATTTCATTGAAGAGTCTAAATAGTAGTGGCAGTAGTTCCTCTCTACATGTCTTGTAGAATTCAGCATTGAAGCCATCAGGACTTGGGCTTTTCTTAGTTGGTAAGTTTTTAATTATGTTTTTGATTTCATTGATTGATATTGGGTCATTTAGAACTTTAAGGTCTTCTTTGTTCAACTTTGGTAATTCTTATGTATCTAGAAATCTGTCAATTTCTTCTGTGTTTTCCATCTTATCAGCGTATAGGTTCTGGAAGTAGGTACTGATGATCCTCTGGATTGCTGCTGGGTCTGTTGTAATTTCATCCTTTTCATTCCTAATTGCATGGATTTGGGCCTTTTCTTTCCTTTTTTTGATGAGGTTGGCTAAGGGTTTGTCTATTTTGTTTATTCTTTTGAAGAACCAACTCTTAGCTTCATTGATTTTTTGTATCATTCTCTTACTCTCCATTTCATTTATTTCTGCTATAATCTTAATAATTTTCTCCCTTGTGTGAGCTTTGGGTTTGTCCTGTTCCTCTTTTTCTAGAAGCTTGAGATTCAGCATCAGGTTCTGTAATTGAGCTCACTCTATTTTCTTTATGTGAGTATTCACTGCTATGAATTTCACTCATAAGACTGCTTTCATTGTGTCCCATAGATTCTGATATGTCATATTGGCATTGTCACTTAATTGTAGGAACTCTCTGATTTCTTCTTTAATTTCTTCTGTGACTCAGTGATTATTTAGAGTGTGTTGTTCAGTTTCCATGTGTTTATGAAATTCTTGCAGTTTCTTTTGCTCTTGATCTCCAATTTCATTGCGCTATGGTCTGATAATATACAGGGGATAACTTCAATTTCTTTGTACTTAGTTAACCACATTCTATGTGCGAGTATGTGGTCTATTTTGGAGAATGACCCATGTGCAGCTGAAACGAATTTGTATTCTGATATTGTGGGATGGAACATTCTGTAAACATCTGTTAAGTTCATTTGTTCAAGAGTTTGATTGAGGTCTAGTATTTCATTACTTATTTCTTGTCTAGTTGATCTATCTATTTGTGACAGAGGGGAATTGTGGTCCCCCACTACTATTGTATTAGGGCTTATATGATTTTTCATGTCCGTTTGTATTTGTTTTATATTCTTGTGTGCACTAATGTTTGGTGCACATATGTTTATGATTGTCATCTCTTTGTTTTGGATTGTTCCCTTTACAAGGATGTAATGTCATTTTTGTCTGTCTTAATCACTGTTGGTTTGAAATCCGCTTGATCTGAAAAGAGGATAGCTACTCCTGCTTTTTTTAGGTTCCTGTCACATGGAATATTGTTTTCTACCCTTTAACATTCAGTCTATGAGTTTCTTTTTAAATTAAGTGTGTTTCTTGTGTGCAGCATATTGTTGGAACTTGCTTATTGACCCATTCTGCCAGTCTATTTCTTTTGATTTGTGAATTGAAACTATTAACATTGATGGTTATAACTAATACATATTGACTTATCATTGTCATGACTTTTTCTTTTTGTTGGATTCTCCCCCTTTGTGTTTAATTTCTTGTTGTGCCCAATGGATTCATTCTGCTGGGCTTCCTCAGGTTGTGATCCTTGTTGTCTTTTCCCAGGATATTGTGTAAAATTATTTGGAGTGCTGGTTTGGTATTCATGAAGTTCCTAAGGTGCTCTCTGTCATGAAAGTATCTTATTTCTCCATCCATTTTGAAAGATAGTTTTGCAGGGTACATCGATCTGGGTTGGAGGCTGTTTTCTTTTAGGCCTTGAAATAGGTCACTCCAAGCTCTTCTTACCTTGAGGGTTTGCACTGAGAAGTCTGCTGTGATTCTGATGGGCTTTCCTTTGTATGTGATTTGTTTCTTTTCTCTAACTGCTTGTAGAATTTTTTCTTCTGCTGGATTTCTGGAATCTTAACTATTATATGCCTATATGTAGATTTTTTTTTATCAAAGCTAGTTGGAGTTGTATATGCCTCACTTATCTGTATGTCAAGTTCTTTTCCCCTGCTTGGGAAGTTTTCTGCCATCACTTCTGTGAACAGTTTTTTTGTGTCATCTGTACTCTCTCCTGTTTCTTCATTGACTCCATTCAGTCTTATGTTATTCTTCTTTGCATCGTCTAGCAGCTGCTGGATTGTTTTCTCATGGTCCTTGACAATTTTAAAGCAGTTTTTCTTTTCCTGGTCACTAATTGCAATCTTATCTTCTATATTTGAAATTCTGTGCTCATATTGGTTCATTCTGCTGCGTAGACTTTCAATGGAGTTTTTAATCTCCTGGAAATCTGTTTGCATCTGTTTTATGGATTCCATTTGTTTCCTATGTTGGGACTCCATTATGTTCCTCAGAGCCTCTATTTTTTTTATCTGTGTCCTCTCTAGATTTATTGATCATGCCTTGCACTGTGGGCACAATATTTGCTGTTATCTGAGAAATTATTTCTGATTTCATTTTTTCCAGATCCTCTTTTGTTGCCAGTTCAGGGAGTTTAGGTGGTTGAGTATTAGATTGTTCCATCTCATTTCCCTTTGGGGTTGCTTTAGGTGACCTGGAAGTCTGACTTTGAGACTTGTTTACCTGTCTTCTCATTTCAATAGGGGGAGTGTGGTGCTGCTGGCACCCACATAGCTCACCTCCTTTATGCTGGGGGCAGTGGTATCACAGCCTGAACGTTTCACCTCCTCTAAGCTGGTGGCAGTTCTGCTCCTTGGTGCTGGGGTGGTGGTACAGCAGCCTGGAAGTTTCCTAAAATGGAGATTTCTAGGGCCATTCACTGAACGCCTTAGAGGATTATCCCTCTGCATTTCTTCTTAGTTTCTGATACTTGCTCTTGTTTCTTGGAGTTCCTTGGCCTGTAGCTGCAGCAAAGAGTAAGTGAGGTGACATACACAGAGTCAAGCATGTTATATACACTCACTTTACTTTATTTGTGTCTGAATCTGAGTTTACTGTGCCCAGTTTTGAAGCCTGTCTCATTCACCTGTCAGTCACCTGTAATCTTATCAAATCATAAATATAGCCATGTGATTCTCTCGCTGATAGACTTCCATGGCTCCCCATTTTCCTTAGGAAAAATACATAGTTATAATAGCCTATGAGCCCCTTCTCATGTGGCCCAGGCTGTCTCCTACTCCTCTACAAAGCCTTAATCAATCTATGAACACTATATGTGCACTCATACCTTCAAATCTTGCCCTGTGACCTACACTTTATATCTGATACTCCACTCCACTCCTTAACTCCACTCTCTTATCCACCAGAAGGCTTTCTTTTCATTGTAGAAGACTGTTTTCATGCTGGACTCTCTGAACCTTTTCCAAACATCCCTCGACAAAGTTAGACCCTTCCTTCCATGAGTTTGCCACAGAGATATGTATGAGGCAATGCAGTGGGGCAGCCACATTCATCCTCAGTTTCACTGCCTTGTGTTCTCTAGACCATGAGCTCCTCCAGGGCATGGGCTTGGTGCACCCACTCTTCACCACTTGTATCCCTTTGTCCAATCCAACTGGGCATGCAGCAGATGCTCAACAAGTACCTGCTGAAATGCTGAGCATGTTCTGAGGACTCTCAAGTCTCTTTGAGTTAGAGAAACCACCAAGGTCTTTGCCCCAGTTCAAAACTGTGAAGAGAACTAAATCTGAATGTTCAGGATACCTGAGTTCTCTTCCATTTATATTTTCCACCCCTGGGAAAACACTCATATCTTTTACCCTCTCTAAGCCTCAATGTCCTTGTTTGTCATTCTAAAGTAACATATACACCATCCAAGGCTGGGAATGTTTAGAAATGTCATCTGTTGTAATATTCCCAACAATCCAGACATAGGATATGATTTACATTTCACAGATGGGGACAGAAAAGTCCAGAGACATTAAGCGATTTCCCACTTTATCCAGCTAGCAAGAACCAGAGCTTGGATCCAGACCAGACCCTCAAACCCAGAGATGTTACTTACTCATTCATTCATTGTTTCAAAAAAAATCTGTATTGAGCACCTACCAAGTGTTCAGCCCAGACTGGATACAGCAGTGAATATAAAACACAAGTTCACAGTCATAGCATTTATGTTTCCACCTGGCCATGTTGCCCATCCAACACTAGAGGCACAGCAGAAGAGGGACCCTGGATGCACAGTGGCCCCAGCACACGCACCAGCTCCCCAATGAGTACAGCATTGTGATCCCACCCATTGGTGGAGATTTAGAAGCCACCTCCTGCCTGCTGGGGCAAGGCAGGTTGAAGTTCTCTGGCACCTGTGGCTGGACAGGGCCAGGACAAAGGGAGAGACAACTTGGAAATTGCAGGTCACAAATCTCCTCTCCCTCCACCTTATGCCCCCTCCTCCATCCTGTCATCAGCCAAGCACAGCAGCAATTGCTCAAGTTTATGATGCGCTGCATGCAGGTTGCAGACCTACCATCATCTGTAATGGGTTGTTGTTTTTATTTTCCATTTATGGGGAGCTTGAGTTACTACCTATGGTCACTGCAGCCATTAAACTGCTCCAGGGACTGAGATTTACATATAGGCCATGTGACCTGCAACAAGCATTGAGAGGATAAAAAAGGACATTTACAGTCTAATTAGAGCTGATGATTGATACACAGGGACAGCAGAGACCAGTCTCATCAACCCCCAAACCTAAGGAAGCCCTCACTCACAGTGCACTCCCTGGCAATAACAACAGTGAAGCCTCCAGACCACTCATGAGATCAAGACAGACTCCAGCCCTGGACTGGCTAGGAAGACCTAGCAAGAGTGGAGGAAGCAGTCATGGGAGGCTCTTTACTCCTCTCACTACTTTATCAAATTAATGTAGTAATTACGTCTGTTACCTGAACAAAGGTCCCTGGTAACAATTAATAACCTGCTATAGCCTCCACGGGTTTCATCCCACTATCTCCATAGACATTATAAATAATTAAATGTTATTATTTGATGATTTGTGTAATCAAAGAACTTTATAACCATCACTTTCTTTTTCTTTTACTGCACATGGAATACATATCAGCATCATGTTCTCAAGGGAGGAAACTGAGGCACTGAGCGAGGCCAAGTAAAATGGCTCAGCTCATCTGAAAATTCACAAAGCTTTCAGTCCCCACTCCTTATGCCTCACTTTTTCTCTGTGAGCTGGAGAGCTACTCCATCCACTTCCAGGTATCATTAGGTACTTGAATATTCCTGGCTGGAATCATCCTCATTCCCACTGGGGCAGATTCAGGGATCTGTAAGACAAATTACCTACCTCCTTTCCTGGTCCCTTTCTCAGCCCCCTTTTAGCCTTTGAATGATCACAAAGTGTCTTCCTGTTTCATGTGGTTTAGTAGAGGGTCAATTTTTGATCTTTACAAGGAAAGTGCATGTTTCCAACAAGTGTCCAAAGCCAGTGTCCTCTGCAGCTACCATTTAGCTGTTGCCTTCTGAAAGCTATCATTTTCTATTTCCTATGACTAACATCCACTGGAAGCTAAATTCACTGTGTGCAAGACGCTACACTCAAAGAGTCATTTCATCATCCACTGCTGACAGGGCTCTAGAGCCCATGCCAGGATCGACACAGCCCAGGGGATGTGGGGGGCCAAAGCATTGTACTTACGCATGCTCAGGAAACTGCCCAGTAATCAAGGCTGCAGAGTGACCTTGGACTGACCCCTGCCAGGACACTGACATTGTGGAGCAAGTTTTTGATTAATTATCTATCTCCCCCATCAACCTTATCCTCTTATCTCTGAATCTTTCCTACAGTGGATAATACTATATCTCAAATATGGTTATTTCCACTTTACAGATACTGAAACTGAGGTTAGTGATTTAGCCAAAATTACATGGATAGTAGAAGTATTAATTATGGTGGGACTTAGTTTTTTGGCCTCTGAGTTCATGTTCTGCTCACAGTCTCTCAGCTAATCCACCACCCAGTCCAAATAAAGAATACATTTAAAAAAAGAGAGAATACATTCTCCACCTTACTATTTTTAACACCCAAAACTCATTTCTGCCCTAGTGCTCTGGAAGATCAATACTGTACCCATAGAGTACAGAGCAAAGAGAAGAACCGACAAATAGTCACTTTAGATATCCAAACCAGAATATTTGGGGATGAAGGAGAATTTTTACTATCATAATTAATATTATAATTGCCAACACAAATAAAATTAACTGGATCATGCCAGATTTCTTCATTGCCTGGAGGACATTTAGCTGTATCTGCACTCTTCAGTGAAATTATAGCAGGTCTCAGCCAGTCATCTCATCTGTACAGATGAAGCAATCATGTCTTGTCTGTGATCTGTGCCTCATTTTTTATTCATCAAGTGCTTATTGGGTACTAGTGATATGCCAAGCCCTGTACTGGAGGTCAGGATGACATGGATGACTGAGACAGTCCCAACCCTTGGGAAATGCCCAGTCTAGAGAAGCCATAGAATCCAGCTTCCAGAAAGAGGGTGCTGAGACACATGAAAGAAGGCTGGAAAGTCATGCAAGCCCAGGACAGATCAGTCATAGCTTAAACCAGTGCTCTGAGATTACCATGAAGAATAAAGGAGATTGCAAGGGGTTAAATTTCTCCTTTTCATTCCCAGGGTCTGGTGTAGCCGCCATTCAAATCTTCCTATGACCACTAACTTAGTCAGTTTGGGACACTATTTTGACTGTGTACATCTGCTCTCTGCCAGAGTGGGTCACACTAGGCTTTTTTATTTATCTCTGAGGCTTTCCATAGGTTGGGGATGATCACTTTCCTGCCGAAAAGATAAGTTTTTGGGTGCCCCGTCAATAAAGAGGGGCTTCCTCACTTGGGGAAAAATCTAACAACATCCTATCTAGAGTGTTGGCAATTCAGGATCATTAGGAAACTAGATGGGCTGATAGCCAAGTAGTACCAAACACTGTCACCTCCTATTAACACCCAGCCCAGAGTGAGTGAGTTATTTTCTAATCTACTGAAACCTGAGTTTAGGCCTCAGTTTCTTCATCTACAAATAGGATTGCTCTGATTATTAAATTAGACAATCTATGTTGAAGCACTGGGCATAGAACCTGGGAACATCAGCCACCGTCATGATGTATAGAGGAAAAGTGTAAAACAGGAGTGAGGCAGTGTGGCTTGGGACTTTGGTACAAAGTGAGGGAACAGTAACTGCTCAGCTTAAAATGTTGGTATTTACCCCATAACCAGTGAAGAGAATCAAATGATTTCTGACATGGGATATGCAATACAGTCTTGGGGCTTGACCTTGAAAAATATAAATGAGAATGAAAAAAAGAGGCATTCTGAAAATATCAGGAGGTGCCATCAACTGGTTTTGGTGATTGTGATTATCACTTTATGTGTCAACTTGGCTATGCTACAGTCTGTAGTAATTTAATCACACTCTAATCTAGAGGTAACTGTGAAGGCATTTTGTAGATATAATTAGAATCCATAATCAGTTGATCCAACTTATAGGAGCTTACCCTAAATAATTTGAGCACATCAGATTCAGTCAGTCAAAAGGCCTCAACAGCAGGGCTGAAGCTTCTGGAAGAAGAAATTCTGCCTGGGAAGAGCAGCTCCAGCCCTGTGCACACATTCCAGCTGTCCCTGCTGATAGCCAGATCTCTGGACTTTGGTCTCACCTGGCCAGTCCCCAACATCAGGTAAGCCAATATTTTGCAACAAATCTTCATGCATATCTCCTACTGGCTTCATCTTTCTGGCTGAAAGATGACTTATACAGTAGCAAAATGGATAAAGAAAATATGCTCTATACATACAGTGGAATATTATTGAGCCTTTAAAAAAGAGGGAACACCTATCATCGGTGATAACACACATCTATCTGGAGGATGTTACCCTAAGTGAAATAAGACAGTCAGAGGATAGATATTGCATGATTGAACTTACATGAAGTATTTAAAGCAGCCAGTCTAAAAGAACCCAGAGAATAGAATAATAGTTGAGAGAAACAGGGAGAGAGGAAAACAGGGAACTGTTATTGAGTGGGTATAAAGTTTTAATTATATTAGATACTGAATAAGCTCTAGAGATACACTATAGAACACTGCATCTCGATCAACAATATAGTATTGTGCACTTAAAAATTCATTTTAAAGGAAGATCTCATTTCTTGTATTCCTACCACCAAAAAAGGAAGAGCGCAAAGAACCTTTTGGAGGTGAAGTGTTTGTTACCTTGGTTGTGGTGATGGTGTCATACCTGCTTTCATGTAGCCCAAATCATTGAATTGTACATATTAAATCTGTACACCTAATAGTTTATACTTCAATAAAGCTATTTCTTAAAAAAAAAGTTGATATAAAAAAAAACACTTCAATTCCTAGAGATTCTTCACAAAGCCTTGGACATACTACGAATTCTGCCTCATCCTTGTGCCAAAGTCCATAAAAATCTCCCTTTTATGCAGCTGGCTTTTTTGGATGAGGCAACATTCCTACTTCAGTTGGCAACTCTATAGAGTGGATCATAGTCCTTGGGACATATTGACTCTGACATATGGATCATGCTCCTGTGTTGGTTTTTTGTTTTGTTTTGTTCCTAATATATATAGTTTTATAAAATTTCTTTTATGTTGGGCTGACTCTTTGATCTCCCCAGGAAACCATGCTTCCCCCACCCCTGGATTGTCTTTTAATCTACAAAAATCACTGACCACAGCTGCAGACAGGGAAGAGTTCTGTAATGAGACAAGCAAAACACAGTGAGCCAGCTCAGACTCAGAGAGTGATAACTGGGAACATCAGTGCATTTTTCTGAACACATGTGGTGAGCACTTTGGAGGCATCCCAACCCTGTATGTCCAGCATGCATGACCAATAAGTGGGCAGAAGAGAACCACCATTCTACACAAGGCTTGAGCTGCTTTAATCCTTACAACAGCCTAGTGGAGTAAAGGCCCTATCTCTATTTAGTGACTGAGAAAACTGAGCTCAGCAAGTCTCAGATTGGGTTCCCCAGAAACAGTTCCTCAGACCAAAGTTGTTTGTAATCTGATATAATTTCAAATTTAAATAAAAGTTGCAGTAACAGGATAAGGAGCTCCTATATACCCTTGACTCAGACTTGCCAGTTGTTACAGTTTTCTCTACTTACTTTATCGTTCTCCTCCCTACCCCTCTGTATCTCTCATTTTTTAAAAGAATCATTTGAAAGTAATTTGGAGATATCCTGTATGTTTACTCCTAAATATTTCAGTGCTTATGTCTTAGGAATGAGGACATTCTTTAACATAAACATGACATAATTATCAAAATCACATAATTTAACACTGCTACAATACTATTACACCTGCAAAGTTCATATTATAATTTTGTTAACTGTCCCAGTATAATGTCTTTTATAACTATTTTTCCTGATCTAAGATCCTATCCAGTACGATGCCTTGCATTTAATTATCTTGTCTCTGTAATCTCCTTCAAGCTAAGACATTTTTCAACCTTTCATTGCCTCCTGAACCTTAACTTTTTTTGCAGAGTACTGGCCAGGAATGTTTTAGAATGTTCAGCAATTTCTGTTTGTCTGAAGAGCCTTTCAGGAAGAAGTGGTAGAGTGGTAATAGAACCATCCAGCAAAATTTCTTTATCAAGACAAGTCCTGTAAAGGGACAATGGCTCCATCCCACAGGAAGTTCTGCAAATGGAGTTGGTCACATGTCAGGGTTATCCTAACTGAGGGAAAAGGATCAGGAGGCTATACCCCTGCCTCCAGCAGTCACTGTCAGCTTCAACACTCCATGCAAAGGAGCTTCAATCATAGGTGGTTCCTGTAATCAGAGGGTACACATGCTGACTGTTGGCTGGAGTGTGCAAACACAGTAAAAGGACCTGGGGGGATAAAGTTGGGGCTCTGACACCATTTACTCAAAGAGTTTGACATACCCAGTATCACACAACTTCTAAGTGTGAGAGGTGGAATTCCAGCAGACTTCCATACTATTGCCTACACTCCATCTCCTCCCTGGAGAACTAAAATCAACTAGAAGCCTGGCTAGTCTGCCTCTGGGCAATAAATGCTTGTTGGCTGGCTGCCTTACTGAAGACCTGTTGAGTGGCCACAAGATTGACTTCTGATCCAAACTGACTAAGATCTCCACAGAGAAGTTAGAGCCCCATGAATTTTCAGAGATAAGATAAGAGTAACAGAGTCAAGACAAGGAACAGCTGGGTCTAGTTTCCTTGGAAAGCCTTGTCCAGAAGCCAAGACTGAAGCCAAGGAGCAAAGTTGAGTAGCCAGGTCAGAATTCAGCGAGTCCCTGATGAGCTGACCAGAGTCCACAAGCCAGACAAGCACAAAGCAGGGGCTTGAAATTAGGAGACCCAGATCCCCAAAAGTTCATGAATAATTAGTTCATCTGATGATTATTGAGCACTGGTATTGTGTCAGATACTGTGTAGGGCTAGGAATAGAGGAGTAAATGTATTAGGCAAAGATTTTTCTCCTGTGTGTTTCCATTGTAGCAAGGGTACAGAGACAGGCAAACACAACAAATAAGGATATCATAAAATATACAGTTCTACATACCATGCAGAAATAAAGCAAGAAAAGAGAAGGGGGCTAGGATATGAGGGGAGACATGGACACAGTTGGTGAGGTGGAAGGACCAACTCATGTAGGAAGGGTGAAGAACTTGACCCAGTGTTCAGTATCCATGCAATAAATATTAAGCTGTGATTCCCACAAGAAGGGAGAAAACTCCTCAGTGATCCTAAAGTTAGCTTGTTGTCAAGCTTATGCAAAAATCCATATCTTTACTACCTATCAGCGTTCAGTAATTTGAGCTCATAGATATTAACTTGGATTGGTTCCAGTAGAAGACAGGTTTCTAAGCAACATGAAGACTCTGGTGGATATGAGCAGTCATAAAAATCCAAGGTCTTCCCTGGGTACAAAAACCAGAGAACAGGTGGATACAGAGTTTGGAGTTCCATCTGGCTAAGTCAGCTGGACAAAGGCCAACCGCTGGGCCTATGTATGATGGAAGATGCTGACCCCAGCTTCTAATCCATCAGGCAAATGAAGTGCTGGTCAAGAAGCAGAGGAAGAAGCTGAGACATGAAAATGGACAAACAAATTGAGGCAAGGAATGCTAAGGGCTTTCTATGGCCTCACTGGCTGCTGAGCCCAACAAAAACATAAGTAACTCCAGCCTACATCCAAGCTCAGCTGAGACCTCTGACATCTACTGCCCTGATCAGGACAGACATCAGGGGCAGCAGACAGCACCTGTAGCTGGAGTTTCCAGTGCACCTCCTGAATTGTCCTGACTACAATCTGCAATATGCCTCCCTGAATGCTCTTAGCCCAAGACTTTGTGTCATGACCAACTCTAGAATCTACTTTCACCCCATTCTCCAGCCTGTATCTATTTACCCCTGGTCAACTCCATTGAACTCCAAGGTATGATTGCAGAAGCATGTGCAGGATGCCAGGTTTGTCTCATGGTGTTCTTCTCCCACTGCCATCCCCCACTTAACCATCCCCACCACTCTCCTAGCTGACACTGTGATCATATAGTCTTCAGAGCACCTCTGCAAAGGATCTACATTACCCATTCTACAAATAAGGCAATTGGAGCTCCAAGGTGTAAGCTTACAAAATAAGGAAGCATGAACCCAGGATTCAAACCCAGGTCTATGTCATTCCAGACCATATCCCTTCCCTAGGTCCATGGAATCTCCAGCCCATATTTCTCAACTATAAAACGGATTCAATAATACCTACTTCATATGTTGTTGAAAGATTTCATTGAGAATCTATAAAGCACCCAGTGCATTGATTTAATTCACATAGTTAAAGGTGATAGATTAATAACTACCACAAATTGTCATTTTCTATGCTGTGCTTGATCCTATGGTGTTGCTAATTGTATCACTTAGACAAAGGTGTTGCAATTGATCTAGTCAGTGGTCCATCCTGGTAAAATGAAAATGAGATAGCCACAGAGTCATTAGAGACTCAAAACCTAAAGACCAGCTACATCTGGAAGACACCTCTGAGAAGCAATCATTCCATAAGGGTTTGAAATACAAGCAACAAACATACTTACAATAAGCAATTTTGAAGCATCAACCCAGGAATTAAACCAAGGACAATACCAAAAGCAAAAATGAGAAGACATTTAAGCAAGGCACAAACTCAGACTTCCACCTCACCAAAAGCAAATTCTAGGGGAAATGAGGTGGAAAAGTCTAATAATTAACGACCTGGACACACTGAACTGATACCACAGGAAGTAATAAACAGATGAATGAGGCTCCAGAAAAATTCAAAGCAGAAATAATTTCCCAGATAGCTACAGAGATAGTGAGCAGAGTGAAAGACATGATTAGAGGCTCTAGAACAGAAACAGATAAAAAAAATAGATGAGCTCAGAAACATGATGGAAGCCATGAATGCCCAGCATAAGAAAGGAATGGAAACCATGATCACATAACATAAGAAAGAAATGGAATCCAAGAACCAGATTAAAACAGATATCCAGGAGATTAGAAACTCCACTGAAATTGTTCATAGCAGATTAATGGAATGTGAAGATAGACTATCAGATATAGAAGACAGGATTGTGATTAGTGACCATGAAAACAGAGATTTCTTAAAAATACTAAGGGACCACAAGAAATCAATCAAGCAGCTGCTAGATGATGCCAAGAAGAATAACATAAGACTGATAGGAGTCCATGAAAAAGCTGGAGAAAGTACAAGTGATATAAAAAGACTGTTCACAGAAGTAATAGTAGAAAACTTCCCAGACAGAGGTAGAGAATTGGACATACAGATAAGTGAGGCATATAGAATTCCAACTAGCCATGATCAAAACAAATCTACATATAGACATATAATAGTCAAGATCCCAGAAACCCAACAGAAGAACAAAATCCTACAAGAAGTTACAGAAAAGAAACAAATCACCTACAAAGGAAAGCCCATAAGAATCACAGCAGTTTCCTCAACACAAATCCTAAAGTCAAGGAGAGCCTGAAGTGAAGTATTTCAAGACCTAAAAAAAATTATCTTCCAACCTAGACTGTTGTATCCTGCAAAATTATCTTTCAAAATTGAAGGGGAAATTAGATACTTCCACAATAAGAACACCTGAGAAATTTCATGAACACCAAACCAGCATTCCAAGCAATTCTAAACAATATCCTAGAAAAAAAACAATGAAGATCACAACTCCATGAGGCCCAACATAGAGAAGCCACCAGGCAAGGCAAGAAACTAAAGGAAAAGCGGGAAAAATAAAAAATAAAAGAGCCAACAACAGTAAAACATCATGACAAGGATGGGTCAATATTTATCAATTATAACCATCAATGTTAATAGCCTCAATTCACCAATCAAAAGAAATAGACTAGCAGAATGGATTAAGAAGCAAAATCCAACAATATGCTGTATACAAGAAACACACCTAACTCAAAAAGAAATTCATAGACTGAAAGCAAAAGGATGGAAAACAGTTCTCCATGAGACAGGAACCCAGGAAATAGCAGGGGTAGCAATCTTACTTGAAGACAAAGTAGATTTCAAACCAAAACTAATTAAAAAAGACAAAGATGGTCACTACATCCTTGTAAAGAGAACAATCCAAGAGGAAGAGATGGCAATCATAAATATATATGCACCAAATTCAAATGCCCCCAACTATACCAAACAAATATTAATGGACACGAAAAACCAAATAACCACTAATACAATTGTAATGGGGGTCCTCAATACCATACTATCACAAATAGACAGATCATCTAGACAAAAAATCAAAAACAAAATTCTAGAACTGAACCAAGCTATTGAACAAATGGACTTAATAGATGTTTACAGAGTGTTCCACCCCACAAAATCTGAATATACATTCTTTTTGGCTGCACACAGGTCATTCTCCAAAATAGACCACATGCTAGCTCATAGGACATGTTTAAGTAAATGTAAAAGAATTGAACCTACCCCCTGTATATTATCAGACCATAGTGCAATAAAATTGGAGATCAATAACATAAGAAACCGCAAAACCCCACAAAGACATGGAAATTGAATAACACTCTCCTGAACAACCAATGCGTCACAGAGGAAATTAAAGAAGAAATTAGACAGTTTCTACAAGTAAATGATAATGCCAGTACAACATACAGGAATCTATGGGACACAATGAAAGCAGTTCTATGAGGGAAATTCATAGCAGTGAATGCCCATGTTAGGAAAACAGAGAGAGCTCAAATAAACAACCTAATGCAGAACCTCAAGCTTCTAGAAAAAGAAGAGTATAACAAACCCAAAGCTAGTACAAGAGAGGAAATTATAAAGATCAGAGCAGAAATCAATGCAATGGAAACTAAGAGAAAGGTACAAACAATCAATGAATCAAAGAGTTGGTTTTTCAAAAGAATAAATAAAATCAATAAACCTTTAGCCAACCTTATAAAAAAATAAAGGAAAGAAAAAGCTCAAATCCATGTCATTAAGAATGAAATAGGTGAAGTCACAACAGATCCAGCAGAAATCCAGAGGATCATCAATACCTACTTTGAGAACCTGCACTGTAATAAAATGGAAAACACAGAAAAAATGGACAGATTCCCAGATACATACGAATTGCCAAAGTTAAATGAAAAAGATATAGAAATTCTAAACACCCCAATTGCAATGAGTGAAATTGAAAATGTAATAAAAAATTTACCAACAAAGAAAAGCCCATGTCCTAACAGGTTCACTGTTGAATTCTACAAGACATTAGAGAGGAACTACTGCCCCTACTGTTTAAATTCATCCATGAGATTAAAAAGGAAGCAATACTTCCAAATTCATTTCTGGAAGCAAGTGTTACTTTGATTCCAAAACCAGGGAAAGACCCAACCAAAAAAGAGAACGGCAGGCCAATCTCTCTAATGAATATTGATGCAAAAATCCTCAACAACAAATGGGCAAACAGAATACAGAGGGTCATCAAGAAGATCATACACCCTGACCAAGTCAGATTTATCCCAGTAATGCAAGGATGGTACAACATATGTAAATCAATAAATGTAATACACTATATTAACAGAGGAAAGGACAAAAACCATATGATCATCTCAATAGATGCAGAAAAGGCATTCGACAAAATCCAACACCCATTCATGATTTTAAAAAACTCTACAGAAAATTGGAACACAAGGACTTTGTCTCAACCTGATTATGGCTATTTATGAAAAACCAACAGCCAACATCATACTAAATGGTCAAAAACTGAAAAATTTGACACTAAAATCAGGAACAAAACAAGGATGCCCACTATCACCACTCCTGTTCAATATAGTTCTGGAAACATTAGCTATAACAATTAGAAAAGAGAAAGAAATAAAAGGAATAAAGATAGGAAAAGAAGAAGTTAAACTGTTGTTATTTGCTGATGATATGGTACTTTATACAGTAGAGCCAAAAAACTCCACCAAAATACTTATAGACTTAATTGACAGATTCAGTAAAATAGCTGGATACAAGCTCAACACTCAAAAAACAATAGTCTTTTTGTACACAAATAAGAGACTCACTGAGAAAGAAATTAGGGAAACAATTCCTTTTACAATAGCATCCAAAAAATGAAATATCTAGGAATCAATCTAACGAAGGAAGAAAAAGACCTTTACACTGAAAACTACAGCACTCTGAAAAAAAGAGATGGAAGAGGATATAAGAAAATGGAAAGACATCCCTTGCTCCTGGGTAGGAAGAACCAATATAGTGAAAATGGCCATACTTCCAAAACTGCTATACAG
>NW_004624919.1:1197872-1212785 GCF_000247695.1 Heterocephalus glaber
TTTTATAAAATGGAGTACTACTCAGCCATAAAGAATGAGAAATGAGAGACATTTATAGCTAAATGGATGCATATTGAGGCCATACTCTTAAATGAAATAAATAGGACACACATGTCTAAATACCTAATAGTTTCTCTGGTGTGAGAAACTGAAAGTGTAAATAAGGATTAAAATGATTAAAATGAATAACTGATAATTTGAAATGGGAAGAAAAGGTCCAAAGGGGTAGGGGAAGTGGGAGGGGAAGGGGAAAGGAAAGAAGGGAAAGGAAAAATTATAAGAAAAGTAAAAAATGGAAACAAAGTCTTCATAAATAGGGGAGGGTTGAGGGGGTGAAGGGAAGACAGGGAATGCGGAAAAAATAAGAACCAAGATACATCATGTACAGATACAAGTACCCAATGATAAATGTAAATGTATTGTATACCAAAAATGTACCAATAAAAGAATTTAAGCAAAAATGAAAAATAAAAAAATAAAACACCCAGTACAGCATCTGGAATTCACAGTAAATGCTACATGCTATCTAATGTAGTAATAGAAGTGACATCATCCTTTAGCCCTCCTGAGAAAGTCTGCTCATTGGTTTGAGAATAAAAACAGAATTGGAAGGCAAAGGGGCCCTGGCAATCCTTAGCAACTACTCCCAAAGAGAGGAAGCTAGTCCCCAACTTCTGAGCACTCATAACTCTGCCAAAGCAGGTGCTCATCTGTTGAGAATCAGGGCCACACACACAAGTCAGAGCATTTGTTCAAGTATTAAAAGTCAGCCTGTATGGCCTTGCCATTAAACTCCCTGTGAGTGAGCCAGGTTAACAGTGGGGCCTTATGTGATAAGTCATTAATCTCCATGTGTAATGCAAGAGTCGTACAACTTACTTTAGCACTAATCTCCCATGAGTTACAGCCTCTTCTGTGATTCATAAAACTAATCAATCACACCTCCCAGGCTCTCATCTATTTATTACTGCTTTTTAAATTCTTGGAGAGGGAGAACCTGGTAGATGTTTTTCATTCCTTCCCCAGCTGGGCCAACCTTCACAGGCTGCAGGGATATGGACTCTGTGCCCCAGTTCAAGTCACAGACCAAGCTTAGTTGAATTCTGAGGCTTGTAAGAAGCTGGTGATCTTGCATTCCTGGCATCTAGAAGGTGCCTCCTTTTTACTCAGAGTTGGGACTGAGGGGGGCAGGCCTGGTCCTCACAAACTTGTAACTAGAAGGCTCATCCTCCAGGTTCTAGTTGATACCATCTAAAAGCTCTTCCCTGGCCATTCCAGGATGGAAACCCTTTTGGTGCTTTCAATCACTTACCTCGCATTGGACTGCTTTTTAGGGCCATCCAAAGTGCAGTGGGAATTCATGGCTTTGTTTATTTTTTGTGGTATCTCTGTGTATACATGTGAGTTTCTAACTCCAATTTAGATTATAGGCTTCTTCCAAAGAGACTTAGCACCCAGCACCTACCTCAGTGCCTATCATGTTATAGGTGCTCAGAAAAATGTGTGCAAATGAGTGAATTGCCTTATTTCATTCCCATTACAATCCTCAGAGAAAGTGATTAGTAAACCCAATTTAGAGATGAGAAACAGAGGCTGAAAGACTCAGTCACATGTCCAAGATCAAACAGCCAGATGTTGAACCCAGGTCTCTAGACTCCAAATTTCTTATCAAAAGTCTCTTCCTGGTGTTAGAATGGAGGAACAAGGTTACTGAGAGGGTGTGGTGTGGTCACAGATACTGGGAGGAATAGTGTAGACAACAAGGAGGCAGGCTGGATGGTCAGCTGGCATAAACATCTGGACACCCACCAGATACCCCAGTGCCCTGGTGAGACAGAAAAATGAGCACTTCCCATGGAACCCTGGAAGCTGATACCTGGAGCACTATGGATTGCTGCAATTCTGTTTTTATGAGTGAAGCCTTTTCCACCCCCAGCCCTTCTGTAACACTCTCCTCTTCTGGTCTCTCATTGGTCTAGGCAGTAGGTGGAGCTGACCATGGACACTGGGAAGGGCCAGGGTTCAGTGCAAAAGCTGATATAGGGCATGGTCAGGATGGGGTGGGGGAGGAGCAGAGGCAAGCTGGGAACAGAGACATGAGAAAACACCCACTGGCTAAATCTGATTCTAAAATCCAAGATTCCATGGTCAAAGGTCTTATACTCCACAGCGTGGATTTCACTGCTTGTTGTGAAATGACACCTTCCACCCAGGGTTACTCCAGAACGCTGTGGTCCAGGGATCAGGCCTGTTTATAATTGTTCCCTGGCCTCAACCCAATAGCTGTGTTGAGAATGTGTCCCGCAATCCTGAGCCTGGAGGAAGGGAACATCCTATCTGAGACTACCACAGAGTGCCATGGAGGTGGGAGAGGAGAAGAGACATGGCCTGAGACAGCAAGGGAGCAGGAGTGAACAGAATAAAGCTGCAAGCTGTGAGGTTCAGGATTAAAGAAGCCTCCCCCAGGGTGCTGTTCAGAGCAGAAGTGGTAGACAGATGACCATCTGAGTAGGGCAGGCACCCTGAGAAGGTGGCTGTCCCCAAGAGGCAATGCACCCCTCCTCATAAGCAGCATGGAAACCCCTTTCTTCAGTGCAGAAACTATCTAACCAGGGCCAAGGAAAGCTATCCTGAAGGCAAAGAGAACATAGGAAAAGATGTTGCTCATCCTGCCTGTGTGTGCCTATGCATGCATCAGCATGGATGCACATGCCCAGGTGTGTCTACATGCTTCATATTTACAAAATGAGAAGAGAAAGAAGCAGAGGGTGGATGATGGGAAAAAAGCGGTGACCCAGTTAATGTAGATGTGTCAACAGTGGTCAATAAGAAGCAAATACCAGTCCATATCATTAACCAATCCACTGATATTTACTGAGCTTTATTTACTATGTGCCAAGAGCTGTTTGAAGCGCTCAGGACACAGTGTGAAATGGCACAGTCATGAAGGCCTGACTCTCTCTACATTGGCAAATACAGGCCACCAATTTATATGCTGATGAGTCTAATAAGGTAGATAAAGGGAAAGAGAGGGAAAGAACTGTGGGAATGAACACCAGAAGATTCTTCCAGTCTGAGGAATCAAGGAAGCCTCCCTAAGGAGGTGATCTTTAAGAGGAATAGAAAAGCATTTGTGCAGGACCAAGGGGCCAAACCTTCTGATAGAAAACACAGAGCAAGGGAGAACAGGAGATAGGCTGTGATGTAGCTAAGACAAATTGGAATGAGTCTCAAAGAAATAAAAGTAGCAATTATTACTTTGAAGCACACACTCAGACTATTAACAAAATGTTGCTTTAATTATATCTACCTTAATGAACAGATAAAAACAGTTGGCAATTAGTTCTGTAATTGGTTATGTAAAGAGAAATGCTGTTTTGAGTTATAAAGCATATGTCTTGTACACAATTTATGAGGAAAAAAAAGATGCTTCTTCAAGTGCTAAAGCATGGTGCCCTAAAGAGCTGTCACATCCCAGAGTCTCATAGGCATCTTGCTTCATGGGTTCTGAAAAGGTAGGCTTTTACCCTAGTTGTAGCTAGAATAACGACAGGCAATTTCGAGGAGTTTTTATTCTAGATGTGAGTGACTCTGGGAAACAGAATGGTTCAAGTCTCTGAAACTCACAAGCTCTGTGGCCTTAACATTTCCCTTAAACTCTCTATGGTTTAATCTTTAAAATAGTGGTAATAATAGTGTTCACTTCATGGAGCTTTGAAAGTTCTGCAAGATCACACAAAGAAAGGATAGAACATACAGAAAATATTTAATAAATACTGTGTATATCCATATATTACATATTATGCTACTTTTGTTATGCTGGCATAACAAGTGCCCAAGAATTTGAGGACTTAAACAACACATATTTGCTATCACCTAGTTCTCAGATAACAAGCTTAACATGGATGTCATGCATCTCACAGGGCTCTGTTCTATTCTGGCAGTTCTTGGGGAGAATCCATAATCTTGCCTTCCCAGATTCTTCCATTCACTACATTCCTTGACTTGTGACTTGTTCTTCTGGATTTAAAGCCAGCAACATTGCATCTCTCTGACCATTTTCACCTAGTCACATCTACCTTTGACCCCAGTTAGGAAAGGTTCTCCAATTTGAAGTACCAACATGATTGGATTGGATAATTCAAGCTAATCTTCTCATCTCAAGGTCTATAACCTTAGTCACATCTGCAAAGGAATTTTGTCATGTATGATAACATGTTCACAGGATTAAGTCATGGACATCTTTAGGGGGCCTATCACAATGTATGTACCTGCATGTACTTACAGTGATTTTTTTCATAAAGGAAAAATGATGTATCAGTCCTCATAACTATATACTCTTGTACTCTTTTTCACTTCCCATGCACCCTCAACTTTTTTATATATCATTACAAGTGAGTTCCCTACAACATTAAATGTAAATTCACTGTACAGTTAGTTCAAGAACTTAGGATCCTAGTCCTTCCACTTTTGGAGCTCCCTCCTATCCTCATTAAACCACATCACAACACATGGTAAAAGTATAATCAGAGGAAAGCCGCTCACCCCATGGCATCCATGAAGCAGAGAGAGAAGGAAGGATCCAGGGACAAGAAAAGATCCTTTCAGGTCACATTGCCAGTGACCCACCTCCAACCAGGCCCCATCTCTGAACACATTTGATTGTGGTGGGCATTTTAGATGCAAACCATAACCTTCTGCTCCTGGCCCCCAAAAGGCCTGAGTCCATTTTATTATGCAAAATACAGTTAGTCCATCTTATGAGTTGCCAAAGTCTTAACAGTTCCAGCATTGCTGGAAAGAGCCCAAATCCAGTCTCGTCTGAGACTCAAGGCAATCTTTTAGCTGTGAGACTCTGTAAAAACGAAAAAGAAAGTTAAATACTTCAACAAGTATTCAATAAATGTAAACATTTCCATTTCAAAAGGGAAAATAACAGTATAGAAAGAAATTGTACAAAAGCAAGACTGAAACCCAGCAAGGCACATATTAAATTTTGCAGATCCATGTCCAGCTCATAAGATGATGAGATATGAACTCCAAAGGGCTTGAACAGCCCTGACCCTATGGCTTTGCTAGTTGCAACTCACATGTCCTCTCTCTTGAGCTGGCTCTGCTAGTTGCCTACAGTTTTACTCATTCCATCTTCCTGCCATTTTCATCTGAAACCTTCAGCTTCACTCTCATAGCTTCACACATTGCCCTCACAGGGGCTCCTGGTAGGGACTGTGATTCTGCAAAACATTTTTACCTGACCTACTAGACTTTCTTCTGAAGTTGTGTGAAAACCTCTGTGACCCCATAATACTTACATGCCTGAAAAACTAGTACCACATGAATGACTTAAAGGTCTACTATCAGCTTGAGCAGTAAGCAGATCCTTCTGGACCATGGCTGTAGTCACCTCTGAGTGCCTGGATGGCTGAACTTGGAGAAATATTTCTCTAAGCCTATACAGCCCTGAAGGAGTAGAATACCCTGGAGTTCTCTTCTTAGAACAAAATCTTTCAAAGGTGTTTACCTTTTTCCATCCCTGAAACTGCAATGGATTTTGGATGGAGTCTGACCAATTTCTGAGATGCCTGCAAGCTATTTTCCTAATGTCCTGATGCAAAGTATTTGACTCCTTTTTAATACTAATCTTTTCAGTAACCACATTCTCTTTTGCCCCAACTTTATATTCCTTCCTCTCTGGCAAGGTCTCATACCAATCCTTTTTGTTCCTGATTTTCAATGTAAATATGACTGAATGCAGCCCAGCAATATACCTTCCACAGCCTAAACATTGATCTGCCTTGAAATTTCCTTTACCAAATTATTTAATCTGCCATACTTAATCTCAGTTTTCCACAGTCTAATGATGGGCAAAATGTAGACAAACTTTTCCACCAGACCACAACACATATGGACTGTAGTCCAGCTGCTAATGGAGTCCTTGTTCCCAACTGAAACCTTCTGAACCTGGCTTTACTGTCTGCATTTCTATTAGCATTTTGGTCTTCTGAGCTCTGACCAATATTGCACATTAAGTGACTCACAACATCTATGCTTTCTCTAAACCACAACTCCAAACTTTTCTAAACACCTCCTACAAACTAGTTCCAAAGGCTTCTGAACTACACAGTCAGGTACAATCACCCTAATGACCCACACTTGATACCAATTTTCTGTATTAATCAGTTTTACTATCACTGAAATAAAATATCTGATACTCAAAACATAAAGGAGCAGAGATTTATTTTGCTTCATGGTTTCAGTAGGTTCAGTCCATGTTTGGCTGGCTCCAAGGCAGAAATGGTATGCATGGGAGAGGAAAGTTGCTTACCTCATGGAAACCATGAAGTACACAGATAAAGAAGAAGTTAGGGAGAAGAAAACATCCTTCCAGATCACATCCCCAGGGGCTTATCTCTTTCAACTAGACTCCAGCTCTGAACACATGAGACTTTTGCGGGGACATTTTAGATCTAAACTGTAACAATCTTAACAGTGAATCTAATTCCTACATAACTATAGGGGTTGAATTGAATTGAGTTTGCTGATAAAATATGATATTTTATATAAATTAATCAAAATTATCCTTATTCTTTGCATTTTTTTTTTACTTCTTAAGACTTGAGCTCTTTTCATAGAAATCTGAAACACTCATAAGTCCATAGACACTGTGCTGCAAGGATTCATAATCAAAAGGTCTTAGGTTGGTAGTTATTCCTATGAGATGGGGCTGGGGGAAAAAGAAATAGGTGGAGGGAAGAAACAAAAAGGTGAGGAGAGGGAGGAGAGAGAAAAAAACAAGAAGAGAGAAAGGAACAAAGGAGGGAGGGTAAGAAAAAGGATAGAAGAAGGAAGATAATATTCTGTAATGTGAAAATGCAATTGATCTGCTTTCTCTTCCAGTGCTAAGGTCATGGATTGAGACCATCCATGAATAATTCCATCAATAATCATTTGTTTATTCATTTATACATGAATAGTTCCTTTGCACCTGCTAAGGACTCATCTCCACATTGAGCTTTGGTAGCTCCATGATGAATAAAATTCTGTCCCCACCCTTAGGAATCTCCCAGTTTTCCTAATCTTGTACGTGACTTTACATATATTACCTTTGCTTGAAAGAATGAAGCTAGCCCATTTTCAGAGTGGCTAACATTACCAAGAATGACTAGATGCTTACCAGATTTTTAAGCACCTCAAAAACAGTTCATTTCCTTAGCTGGCTTCTTTCTCATTTTTGGTACAATTTACATACAATGAAATGCACAGATTTATAAAAAGAGGAGCCTTTCAATTTTGATGGTGGCCCCAGAAAATTCTCTCATGCCCCTTCCCAGTAACACCCCCACACACATAGGAAGCAACCACAGCTCTGACTTATCGCAAGTTAGTTTTACTTCTTCTAGAACCTGACAAATATGGAATCATAGGTGAAATCTTTTGTGTCTGGTTTCTTTTGCTGAGCATGATTTGTTTTTTAGCTCATGTTGTGTGTATCAGTAATCTGTTCCTTTTTATTGCAGAGTTATATTCTACTGTATAAATAGACCATAAATTTTTACCCATTCTCCTGTTAATGAGTATTTGAACAGTTTCCAGTTTTAGGCTACTGTGATTAAAGCTGGCATGAATACTTTTGTAAAAGATTTTTAGGAATATATGTTTTTACTTCTCATAGATAAATATGAAGAAAAAGAATCACTAGGTCATAGATTAGATATTTATTTAACTCTTAAAGGAACTGCCAATCATCTTTTCAAAGTGACTGTGCCCTTTATACCCCTGCCACATGTTCTGACTGGTCCCCATTCTCTTCAACATTTGGTCTTGTCTTTTCTGTCTTTTTATTCTAGATGTTTTGGAAACACAGTTCAGAATACTTTAACTTTTTATGGAAGTGCTCAATCTATGGTGTGAGAAAATACTTCTGGGAGCCTCTGAAATATGCTACTTGTATATTTGTGGGTATCCATTTGCAAAAACAATTCTTAAGACGCACTGGGCCTTGCCAGTGAATCAGATGGGGCCAGACGTAGCATGCAATCCACAGACTGCCTCTCCAGGGTCAAAAGACATCCTTTGAAGGATAGTCAAAGGCTCTAGTGGGAGCCTCATTGGCTAGGGGCCTACTTGAGGTGTGCTCCATTGGGATTAAGGTTGGCAGAGACTGAGAGTGAAAAAGAGCTCCTCCCCTACCACACTCATGGACATTCCTCCTAGCGTAGGCTGCCCTACAGAGATGAACATAACAAAACCACTTTTTCCCCAAATGGCATTCAACTTCCATCATCCTCCCCAAATTTTAGTATCATACTAGAGCAATCCATGACTTTGAAATACACAGATATATCTTCATTGGTAAGGTTCCAAAATACCCCCTTAATAAAGTGGACCAGCTGAGACTGTAGCAGACCTGTCTCAATACAGACTTCATTTCCCTGCTGTCAAAGGGCCAAGTTCTATACTACCCAATATGGAGCCACAAGCCACACATGGTCACTGACCACTTGATATGTGGCTGGTCCACATAGAGATGTGCTAACAGTATGAAACGCATACAGAAGTTACACTGGGAATGAAGAAAGAAAAGTATAAGAGATCTCATTCAGAATTTTATAGTTATTTTATATTAAAATGATAATATTTTAGATAATCAAGTTAAATAGAATATATTTTAAAATTAATTGCACCTGTTTCTTTTTTATTCTAACTACTATAAAATTTTAAATTATGTAAATGCCTTCCATTATATTTCTATTGTATTTTCTGATCTAGCTTATTCCACTCTACATGGACATATCTCCCAAAATTCAGGCCAGCTCAGTGTGGTCACCATCAGGACCCAGTAGATCAGATTCCAAGGGCCCTCCGCTTGCAGGAACTTCACAGAGTCCCCATGATCAGTTATAAGTATGCTGTGCTCTGGCCAGATTAACAGATCTGAGCTGCATGTCTATAGCCCCACCCCACCATGAGACTCAAAAGAGACCAGCATCCTTGTACTGAAATGATGAAGAGTTTCCCAGCAGCCAATAGCATCTGATGCTGAAACTGATCTCTCAAGGGCAAGGCTCCTAGGAGGGGTAACCAGCTCTCCTGACTTGCCAGGGACTGTTTGAAGGAGCTCCTGAGGGGTGGGACTTTCAGTTTTTAAAACCAGAGAGGCCCAGGCAAATAAGAACGAGTTGTTCACACTGGACTTAGGCATACCCATGAGACCTGCTTTTTAGGGGCCCTACATAGAACCTCCCACCATCAACCAAGCATTAAGATGTTTCAGGAACAAGCAGAGCAGATACAAAAGGTCCAACTACCACAGGCCGCACCTGCTAGTGCCTTCCCTTAACCAGATGAAAACCGAAATTCTTAAACCACACCCACTGAGGCAGCAGGAGACAGAGAATAGGGAGCCCTCGGGGTGAAGTTTGGGATCGAACTCCTCCAAGGAGCTGTGGTACGTGTGGCTGATCAGCTCACTTCCCTCACTCCCTGGGGTGGGGTCAGGGTGGGGAGTCTGTCTGACTCATTACTCAGGCCATAGGCCTGTCTGCTCATCTCCAGACTGGGGACCTACCCACCCCACCTCTTTCTGCTATGTTGTCAGCCACAGGCCATGTCCCCCAAGAGGGCATGAAGGGGTGGTTGGGGCAGGTTTCCCGGGCTGAGCTAAGGAAGGTGTTGTCTGTCACAAGCTCTGGTTCGACATAACTGGCCAGGCAATTGTCAATCTCTCATCATCTCCTTTTAACGTATACCAGTGTCTTCAACTCTAAGTCATTCCTGAGGGGAGGGCATGGGGACAGAAACTCACATGCTTTTCTTTTTCCCCGTGGATTTGGAGACTGGCGAGGCTGACATCCAAGTGAAAAGACCAAGCAAAGTGTCATTCATCTGTTCAGGTACTCACTGTGCCTCTGTGTACACCAGACACTAAGGAAACAGCTGAAATACAGTAATAAAGTTCCTGCTTTCATGGTCCTTATAGTCAGGCAGGGGGTGGGGGTGGGGGGTGATAAAGGAGCCGTTTAGAAAATGTGATAAGAGTTATGAAAGGAAGCCAGGCATGGAGGTTTGTGCCTGCAACCCCAGTACTCAGGAGGCTAAGGCAGGAGGATAACATGTTCCAAGCCAACCTGGGCTACAAAGTGGGACCCTCTTCCTCAAAAAAAAAAAAAAAAGCAAACAAAAAGCAAGGTTATGGAAGACCTGGGTGTTTTGTAAATATATATCCTGAATTTATCCCAGTCTGCTAAACCATGGAGAACTCCCCTGGGGAAGCAAGATTGAGACCCACAGATGAAGAAGAGTTAACATGGAAGCCTCAGAGCACACACTGGGCTGCACCCAGTCAGGATGTATTGGGACAGGAACCCAGCGGACGCAGGTATAGGTGAACAGGATGTCATCTCAAGAGGAAGAACAGAGCTGAGATCAAGACCTTAGAATCTAGAGTTCAACTAACCCAAATTTGAATTTCAGGACCACTTACATTTTCTACACCACATCCTTAATCTCAGCTTCTTTTTATCTATAAAATGGGTATAAATATTACCTATTTCATAAAGTTATGAAAATTTTAAAAGACAAAACATGCAGAGAATCTAGGGTGATGTCTGGCATAGGCAGGGGAGAGGAAGATGACATAAAAAAGAATTAAGGTGTATTACATACATGTACCAAATCCTCATAATGAATGTAATCATTATGTCCTGCAAACATGTACTAACAAAAATTAAAAATTTAATTAAAAAGTGAGATTTTTCTGCTTTAAATTGTTAATATGACAGTGAGGAAAGATAAAACATGCTGTGGGAACTGACTATCACTTATCATTTATCTTACGGTAACAATTATTCAAAAGAAACTCTAAAATTGGCAAAATGCCACATGTGTCTCAAAGAAGAAATATTGGAGCTGAGCCTGGAAGGGTGGATGTTTAACTTGCAGAGAGAGTATGAAGAAAGGCAGGAAGACCAGAATGGGTGGGGCATGGTGGGAGTGGTCCAAGGCTGCCAGAGGACAAGGAGATGGCAGTCAATCAGACTGAAGGTCTGGGCGAGGTGGTGCAGGGGACTCAGCAGGCCATGCTAAGAAGCACCACCTTCCTCCAGTGGACACTGAAGTTCTTGGAGATGGTCAGTGATTTGTTGAAGTTTGTGCTGGTAGAATAAAGGTTACCTGCAAAAGAAAAACAAGAGGCCAGACCACAAAGAGGCAGCCAATCTAAGTGTCCAGGATCACCCTGAAATACTACATGTTGCCTCTCATATCCATACTTTACCACACACTAATCTTTTTGCCTGGAAATCCAAACTTGCCTTCCAAAATTTTGTCAAGTCATTCATTCATCCAACTAATATTTCTTAAGCACTTATTCTGTGTGGGTGAAGCCGATAACCCCTGTTTTCAATGAAATTGGTGGTCTAATGCAAGGGTTAACAAACTCTTTCTGTAAAGAACCAGAAAGTAACTACTTCAGTCTTTGCAGATTGTGGAGTCTCCAGCACAACACTGCCACTGCAGAGCAAAATCACCTACATCCACCATGCAAATGAAAGAGGCTGTTGTGTTTTAACAAAACTTTATATATAAAACAACAGGGGAGTGGGTGGCTGTCAGTGTAGCTCAGTGGTAAAATACTTTGTTGAGGCTCTGGGTTTGATCCCCAGCTCACACAACACAGTGTAGCCACATTTTAAATACTGAACAGCAATTGATGAAATTAATTCTAATAATATATCTTATGTAATGTAATATATCTAAAATATTATTTCAATATGTAATCAATAGAAAAATTATTAAAATATTTTCCATTTTTTTATACTAAGTCTTTGAAATCTGGTACATGTTTCACCCTTAGAACACATCTCAATTTGGATTGGCCATGTTTCAAGTGTTTGATAGCTTCATGGGGCTGGTGACTACCACACTGAACAGCACAGGCCTGGCAGAGATGTGAGAGTCCTGCCCGAGGTGGGGCAAGAGGAGAGAGCATGGAGCAGCCTGGCCTTGGCTGAAGGCAAGAATCAATGACCACCCAAATCCACCTTGGTTATTTGCTTGCTGGTTAATTTTGAGCATGATTCTTCCAGTGTGGCTCTTTTAGGCTCAAGGTATCAAATGACAGGATGTGAGGGCAATCTGGCTGCAACATCTGTTACCCCATTGTTCGCCAGGGTTGATTCCGCTGATCTGGCTGGCTAGGTGGGTGTTCCCTTCCTCTCTCACCGCTCTATGTGCATCCCTCCGAAAGCTGCGAGCTCAGTTGAAGAGGACAGAACGACCACCCCTGATAGAGGAAGACTGTTTCCTCGGTCAAGGATATACAAGTAGCTGCACTCCCCTGCTAGAACCTCCAAACAAGCTCTCAAGGTATGAAATGACATGTTGGCTCCAGCTCCCAGATTTCTGCCATCTCTGCAGTGTAGATTCCAGATTCAGGGTTGGCCAGATGGAGTCATCAAGTTGGTCTTTCTTTGTCCTAATCACCTTTAATAACATGATCATCTTGGAATGGATTGAGCTGAGGCTTCCTGTGTCAACCCCCACTGTCACCCTTCCAGGGGCCTTTGGAGGAAGTTTGTGTATTCCTGGTTGGTTGGGGAGTGAACATACAAGTAGGGGTAGGATAGAGGAGCTGCCCTCCCATGGAGGAAATATACCCATACACATGAACACATGTGTACACATGAGCCCACATATGCATATACATATGTACATAGCAGCAATACATTTTATAGGTACACACACATGCAAAAAATGAACACATGGGCACATACACACAGACACACATATACAGAGGTGACAGCTGTGATCTCCAGGCAAATCAGGAAGCAGGTAGTGGGAATAAAAATAGACTACCTGAGTCAGAGGATGAGTCAGAATGTTCTGGAGAGCCTCACATGGGAACAGCGGGAGGGGCTGATGATGGGGAAGGGAGCCAGACCCCCTAGGAGAAGGAGGGAAAAGGCATGAGTGGGGTCCACCAACTCACCAGCTTTTGTCCTGAAGGATAGCCTATGCCAGAGGGCACAAAGTGGAAAAGAATTAGGAAGAGGACACTTGTGCTCTGAGACATATGAACCTCCTACAGCTAGCTGCTATCCAAGGAGGCTTAGCCTCAGACCTTCTCTCTACACTAACTTAGCCTACTGAGAGTAGGGTGTTGACAACCCATGCTGAACTGGAGAAACTGAAGAAGAAGTAATGCTGGGTGTCCTATTTGGCCCAGGGTGGGACAAATGGGGTCAGCTTCCCATGCCACCATCTTGAAGTACCTGCATAGTGTATATCTGTGTGGATATGGCTCCTTTAAGCACATGGCCAGTGTGGTGATTTTCTATGCCACCACATGGGATTCTCAGAGCTCCAGAGAGATCCCCAAACCGTTAGATCCAGGTGGCAGATGTGGCAGAATCAGGTGGAAGACAGAATGAGGACATCCCTGGGAGGAGACAGAAACCAGGCAGGGAGGGGCTAGCCTAGGATAATCAGCATCAGGAGCCAGACTCAAGCCATGCAGGAGGAATGAAAACTGAGTATCTACACAAAATGCAGTGAGGCCTCTGGAATGGTACCCATACTGTAGTGCTGGGTTTAATGTACCTCCTGGCTGACACATTCAGAGCTTGGAACAGAAACTAGACTGTCCATAGTCAGTCAGGACTGATTCTAGGACCCAGGATAAGGGAAATCCTGAAATCAGAGTACAGATGACCCAGCCATGGGTAGAAGAATCTAAGTGAGTAGAAATGGCCCTGCCATATCATTCCTCATGTGCTAGTTCCACACTCAATGTGTTCACATCAACCTCAAGTGAACCTCAGTCTTAGTTTGAGCTCCCTTGAAACCATAACCTGAGACAAGGACTTTGGTGCAGGTAGCTGATGTGGGAAATGATCCAGGAAACAGGAAGGAGAAAGTAGGAAGAAAGAGATGAGAAAGGAGAAAAGACTAATATATAAAGGTCTTTACTATAGGTAAAGTGGGCCTGAGTGCACCAGGGCCTCCCTCTAGCAAGTGTACAGAGAGATAGCAGAATTTGCTATCTGAAAAGCAAGAGACTGGAGCTTCTATCCACCAGGTTCTATGGTATCATGGTTCAAGGTTACCCCCAAGAGAGTTAGCTTCCTGCCACTCATCCTCCCTATAGTTCTGGAGAAGCCATGAAGCAGAATGTGCAGAGATGTGGAGTGCATGGAGGTGGGAGTCAGGCAGTGTGGTACCCTCCAACCGCCGGGTACCACTGCTGCAGCTGGAACCATTAGTGGGCACCTGAACCCCACCCTGCTCCCTCCTATGGCTTCCTGCTGCACTTCAGTAAAATGTAAAATGTAATTGCATTGTCTGGCCCCTGCCAGCTTTTCCAACCTCATCTCCCTCTCCTCTTCCCATTACTTATCATGGTCATAGCTACATGTACTCATAAGCAACCATATTAGTTTTTTCTCCTGCCCAGAAATGACCACAACTCAAAGCATTTGCCCATGTTCATCTCTATGCATGAGACTCGGTGCCTCAGTTACAGGTCAATTCATTTTCATTCTCACTCTGGGCAAAAATACCTCTCCTTAGACAGTTCTCCCCTGACTGATCTACTGAAAGTCAAATTTCCTCTATGCTCTCATATCACAGTAGATTGTAAATGTTAACAACTAGTTCTTAAAGGAAAAAAGAAAGCTCTAATTTGTTGGGTTTGTCAGTTCTCCTGGTATAAATATTCCCATCTTGGCCAATGCCAAACTAGCAACATGAAGTCACTGAATGTAGAGCTGCAGAAAGAAGAACAGTAGCACATTACCATGTCATTTCCACCATACAAAGAGAATCAGAGCAAATAACTGCAAGAGCATAAATAGTAGTAAAATAATTAAGAAGTGATGTTTTTCTTTTGATTTTAATATACTTTACTTAATTATA
>NW_004624919.1:1235133-1254860 GCF_000247695.1 Heterocephalus glaber
TTCCAGATCCTCTTTTGTTGCCAGTTCAGGGATTCCAGGTAGTTGAGTATCAGATTGTTCCATCTCGTTTTCCTTTGGGGTTGCTTTAGGTGATTTGGAAGTCTGGTTTTGAGACTTATTTACCTGTCTTCTCATTTCAATGGCGGCCAGTAAGCAAGATATGTGATGATGGCACCTGCATGGCTCACCTCGTCAGAGCTGGGGGGGCGGGGTATGGTTGCCCAGAAGGTTCACCTCCACTGCGCTGGGGGCACCTCTGCTCCTCTGCACTGGGGCCAGTGGTATGGCAACCTGGAAGGTTCACCTCCTCTGCAAAAACTATATCAAAATTAAAAGCTTCTGGATATCAAAAGGACAAAATTAGGAGCGAAGGATTTAGCTCAGTGGGTCCAGCACCTGCCTCACAAGCACAAGGTCCTGAGTTCAATCCCTGGTACCAGAAAAAGAGAAAAGAAAAAGAAAAAACTCAAAGTTTAAGGTGATGGGTGTGCAAATTTACCCTGATTAGATCATAACACAATGTATGAATTGCAATATCACATTGTACCTTATAAATACATTATAATTATTATATAACCAATCAAAATACTAAATATTTTAAATAGGTTTATATGTTGATGAAATATAAAAATCTTGCACACAGTTTTAAAAAGACACAATTAAAATAAAATGACAACCTACTAAGTGGGAGAAATTATTTGCAAATCTTATGTCTGATAAAGGATAAATAACAGAATAAAGAACTTGTACAACTCAACAAAAATAACCTAATTTAAAATGGCCAAAAGACTTACACGGTCATCTCTTGAAAGATAGTCATAAAAAAGGCCAACAAGCATATGAAGAAATGTTCAACACCACTAATCATTAGGAAAATGCAAATCAAAATTACAACATGATCTCACTTCACATATATTAGGATGACAGCAACAAAAAAAAGCAGAAATTATTGAGTCCTGGTAAGGATTTGGAGATATTAGAACCTTTGCACACTGTTGGTGGGAATGTAAAGTGGCATGACATATGAAAAGCTGCATGACTATTCCTCAAAAAATAAACAGAATTATCATCTGATCCAGTAATCCTACTTCTAGGTATATATTCAAAAGAATGGAAAGCAATATCCCAAAGAAATATTTGCACATCCATGTTCAAAATAGCATTATTCACAATAATGAGAAGTCTGAGTAACAAAGTGTCTATCAACAAATGACTGCATAAGCAAAATATAGTCTATACATAAAATGAGATATTTATTCAGCCTTAAAAAGGAAAGAAATTCTGACACACACTGCACTATGAATGATCCTAGAGGATATTATACTAAATGAAATAATCCAGTCATAATAAAACAAATACTGCATGATTCCACTTACATGAAGAAATATCAAGCAGTCAAATTGTAGAGACAAAAAATAGGATGGTGATTACCAGAGGCTGTGGGGAGGGGAGAGTGGGAAGTTGTTTAATGGGTATAGAGTTTCAGTTTTGCAAAATGACAAAGTTCTGGAGATCTGTTACACAACAGTGTGAACACACACACACACACAATTCCCTTTTTATTTCTGATTATATGTTCTTTAGATTCACTGCTGTGAGGAACCTAGCCTTCTGCTGCTGACAGACAAAAAGCAGACCATATAATGATGAAAACCACCCTCAGAATCCAGCGTAACATCATTTCCAGCAGCAACAGTAGGAAAAACAGAAGTATAAAATTAAATCTATCAGCCATGCCCAGAAGAGAGAAACAATAAAAAGATACCTATAATTGCTGAAGTATTGATTATTATATGCACAAAGTGTATCATAGAAGCATGAAGAGAGAGGTTAATAAGGAACATAGGCTGAAGGTGTCAGGAAAGAACTCCTGGAGGAGTTAACATAGACACTGGATCTTGAAGGGGGCATAGGAATTGGCAGAGAGAGAGAGAGAGAGGGACCAAGGGAGACAAAGAGGTCTGAATTATGTGGTGGGACAGGTTAAAGAACATTCTATCATTTACGTTATCACTTCATTAATTCAAGAAAGTCAGTGAATGTCAAATTAATGCAAAAGCTAGGATCTCATCTTTTGAAGTCCTAGTATACTGCCTAGAGGACTTAAGACCACTCTGGATACATGTGGATGGCAAAGGAACCCCTACTGAGTTGACTAATCCCAACTACACCTGCTTCAGCCTAATCTTACTTAGGAATTGGCTAGGGGTGTAGCTCAGCAGTGGAGCACATGATTAACATACATGAGCCTGAATGTCCCACCCCAGCACCAGAAGGGAAAGAAAAGATACTGGCCTTGCTCAGAAACTACTCTGCAGAACAGCCAGAGTGTGGAAGGCCAGTTTAGCACGCCTGCCTTCATCCATACCTCTGAGCCATGGCTCCATACTGGCAGTAACAGAAGTTCCCAGAGGATCCAGGAATGACACAAAACTGTTTCTTTTAAAAAATGAAAAGCACCCAAGATCGAGTATGCAGAATGCTTGTGCAGCTATAATCTCAGCAAACATCTGCCACCTTTGTGTGGCAAACGCAATCTCTTTAGAATACTGCCTTTGATTTCAGGGAAAGACAAATCAGGACGCATGTTTTGTTCTGAATGTGTCTCATCACAGGAGGAAATTTTCAGCAGCTTGGAATTTTGAATGTATGAAAAATGGAGTTTTTTCAAACAAAGAGTTCACGATAAAGAATCAACAAGGTTCCTGAAAGAGATGAAACCAGTTCTCTATTCCTGTCCCTTTCCCCTCCCATGTATCATCTTTTTCTGGATTCCTTGAGCTGAGTTTCATCTATGAGAGTCATGTATATGGCCATTTTCAGATCCAAGGTAGCAGCCCTTCTGCCTCTGTAGGAGAGATTAGGGCTGCCAGTGGCCTGAGTCACCACTCTACACAGAGAGAGCTGCAGAATTAGCCACTGACTCTTCTCTCCTGGTGTGTGGCACTCACCAGATATGTTTACAAAGCATAAGAATGGAGAGGTTTGCCCTTCTGGGGAGTGTGCCTGAGATGAACCCCTCGCCTTCTCAGCCCAGCAATAAGGTGATCAACTGTCCTAGCTTTCCTGGGATGTGAGACTTTTAGGAGAGTCCCAAGCAAACCAGAACTGTTGGTCATCCTGTGTCTTCCAGATCTAGCACAGCCTCATTATGGTAGGAATACGGACTGAAGTCATCAAAGGTTGGAATGTATTCTCTGGAAACATATACAGACTGATTCATTAAACACAATATTCTTAGAACTTCATGAGATCATTAATCAAGAGGCTTCTGATTCTAATTTAGTCCTCCATCAGCACTGTGGGGTCCAGTAAAACTTATATAATAGGGTGATGGCAGGCAATGTCACCTAAATTGAATTCAGCTTCACATCTATTTCGTAAATATCTCCATCACTTCACTTTTTCTCTCTAACAGGCAACCCATAAACTTAGTAGCTTAAAACAACTGTCATTTGCTTAGCTCATGATCCTTTGGACCAACAGTTTGGGCCAGGTTCCGGTAATCAGTGCTTAGCTATGCTCAGGCATAGCATTTGGGGCAGCTGCTTGGTCAGCTGGGGCCTAGCCAGTGGAAGATGGGCTTGGCTGAAAGAGCTTGTTTTGCCTCCACATGGCCTCACATCATCCAGCACTCTATTCGTTCACATAAGAGCTGTTCACAAGAAGCCACAGTGTCTCAGAGCACCAGGCCTCTTAAGGCCGAGGCTCAAAAACTGGTATAACATTATTTCCACAACATTATGTTGGCCAGAAAGCTGATCACAGGGCCAGACCAGATTTATGGGATGGGAAACTAGACTTCATCTTTTGATACCAGGAGCTTCAAAGATATAGTTCAAATGTGCAAAGATACAGGAGAGGATGGAGAACTGAAGCAACTTTTTGCAATTTACAATTTCTTCCAATTTATTTCATAAACCACATAAGCAAGATATTTTCATAGCTATAACAATCTGCTGTCACATTGCTATCCTTCCAATCATTCAAGACAGAAATCTTGGAGTTTTCCCTACCCCCCTCTTTCCTCTCCCCCCACATCCAATTAGCCACCAGAACATGCCACCTCTACCATCTAAATATATACCATGTTGTTTCCCGTCCCTCCGTAGCCACTCCTGGACCTAAGTCTGGGGACTGATAGCTGCAGCCTAGGACTATGGCGTTAGTCTCCTAATCATGTTCCTTGCCTCCAGCCTCATTGTCTCCAATCCACTCTCTTCCCTATAGCCAAGGTATCTTTCTAAAGCTTACATTTGAGCGTGTCCCTCCTTTGTGCTACTGAATAGCCTTCATTAGCCCTTTGCTTGCTGGCCAATCCTATCTACCAAAGCCTCTCTCTTCTCATCTCCTGACAATACCCCTACCATGTCAAATGTATTCTGGGAACAATAAACTATTTGGCTTTTTCTAAACATGTCATACTTTTTTATCCTTTCAAAAATGCAGTTCAACCTTCTGTGAATATTTCCCAATACCTAGATATCTTGGATCTTAGCAGTTAGACTTAGACTCACCTGAATGTCTGGAGTAATGTCCATTTGTCCATCCTGTTTCCATGATTGAATCTCCCCAAAGATAATGCAAATCATTCATTAGTCAATAATCTAATTGATGAAAACAACAACAATGAAATTAACTAATAAGAGAAATCAAACTTATAGCTTGAATAATAAAAAGATATACTCTATCCACACTTCTTAGGTTTTGAAAATAGCTATAATGGTAGCTAGGGTAAGCAATGGATGGCAGAATTAATTAAAGAGTCCTTCTAGACTTGTGGTATGTGTCACCCAGCTAAGCCCACAAAAGAGAAGCTTGAAAGCTAGTGATCACCATCATCATTGTGGCCTCAGCCTCAATCCCCTTCCCATGGGGACAATCAACTGCAATACCTTCCCCACTAAACTCCTTCTCTTTGTCTTCCAACCATCTGCTCTCCACATAGCAGCCAGAGGTATCTTTTGAGGTAACAAATCAGTCAAATCAGTCTAATCAGCTCCCTGGGCAGTTCATGCCCCCTGCTTTAAAGCTTTCAGTAACTTCCCAGCATACTTAGAGCAAAATTTTTCATAGCCTAAGAAGTTCTACCTGATCTGGTCTCTGTAGCCTCCACAGTCTTATCTCCTATCGCCTCCCCTCGGCTCTTTGAGCCAATACCCCAACCTTTCTTCTAGTCCTCAAAAATGCATCCTTAGGACCCATTCATTGCTGATTCCACAGCTGACTCCATTCTCCATTCTCCTACTGCACTTTACAGAACTGACCAGCTCATCCATCTGGTGCCCTTCAAATGCCATTCCTTAGACAGGGCTTCCCTAATGTCATCAAAACTTACCTTGTTATTTGCTTCCTTGACTATGACCTGTTTCTCCAAATGGAATGAAATCTTCATGGGAACTGAGACCTCATCTGTCTTATTCTGTGTGTACCTTTAGCATCAAAAATCGTATGCTCTGTAAGGCCTGGCTAAATGAATCAATAAATAAACAAATGACACTATTAAAAATTATCAAAAACAGATATGCAGTATTGATCAGATGAGAATAAAGATAGATACCACCTCCAACTCAATAGACTGCTTCCTGTGACCCCTGTGTGAGAGAGACAGAACTTGCCCAGCCTAAGAGACTTCTCTCTGAAAGGGGACATTGCCTCAGGGTCTATGTGAAACTCTTTCAAACTGGCATTTCATTATAGCTCCTTTACAGAATTGATAAATAGAATCAGGTTTACCTCTTATTGAGAAGACCACATTTTCTCACTCAGATAAACCTTACTAGAGAGGAAAGGAATGTAAGTGCCTTGACCATGGCCTGACCAAAAATTGACAACAGAGAAATTAAACTGGAAAAAGTGATGAGTTTCAAAATTGGTTCTCTAGAGACCTCAGAGTTGGAGGGTTGCACATATCCATCTACTTGCCTCTCATCATCTACACAGAATGATCAAAAACAAGTAAGCGTTTACTTTTTTTAAGAATTTATTACAATTAAAGATGTATTGCTTTTAACCCATTTCAAATTATTGCCCCTCACTTCAAACACACTTATTCCATCATTCTTGACACTTCTAGTTGTGCCACTGTGGTTGCCTTGATGTTCTGAATTGGTTCAAAATAATTACCTTTCATTGTCATTTTGACTTTGGGGAAAAGGCAGAAGTTTCATAGTGCCAAATCCAGTGAATAAGGTGGATAAGGATACACAGTAATGTTTTTATGAGCCTGCTTTTCTGTTGGATAGCACGTGACAGCAACATTCACCCAATTTTGATCATGCCTCCTAAAGACAAGAAAGAGGATTTCAAGAACTCCTTCAGAAAGTAGCAAGAATGATGAGATGTATTTGAAGCAAGAAAGAGTATTTTAAGGAGGATAGCAGTATGTCCTTTATTGTAATACATTTTTTAAATTTTAAACATTCACCATTTTTCTATCACACTTCATACACTTAGATGAAGTGAGTTCTCCTACTACAACTACTAGCCACTTCCTCTTCATTCTTCTTCTGAGAATAGGCTCTGGAGCTCAACTAAACCCAAAGTCAAGTTCACCTTCTATTCCTTCCTCCCATCCAACCTCACCCTTTGTCAGCAACCTTCGTGTCTCTGAGGGGGACACCATCCTTCCAGTTACCTTAACCCTAACCTAAAACAAACAAACAAAAAAAACCCTAAGTCTCTTGACAATGTGTTTGCCTCAACTCCCACATCCTCCAAAAGCTCCCCGTGAGTCATGGCCCCCACATCCACTACCACCACTGAGTACAAACAATATCTCTTTCTGGGCAATCTCACTTGTCTCCCCACATCCACTCAAGCATCCTTCATTCTTCCCATAGCAACTGAAATATTTGAAAATAAGATAAACCAAATTATATCCCATAGCTTCTTAAGACCCTTCTATGCTTTCCTTTTTCTTAGAATAAAAACTAAATCCTTACCCTAACCTACACAGTCCCTGCAGTCCACACGGCCTCCCTCCAGCCTGTTTTATATCTTATGGGCCTCCAACTTCATGTTCTAATCTGATGACCTTCTTTTAGTTCCAACTGTCCACCAAAACCTTGCACACACTGTTGTCTTTGCCTAGAACATTCTCCCACTACCAAGCACTAGCCACCTCCTATCCATTCTTCAAATCCCAGCTGGTTTCACTTCCTCAGGAAAGTACTCCATGACTATACAGCATAGGTCAAATCCTCCCAAGAACTACTTTTTTTTCTTCCTGAGCAATTACATCTATTTATAACTATGGACTCATTGGTGTAACTATATGACCAACTCCCACCAAACTGCAAACTCCAAAGAGCTGGAACATGTTTCCTTCTATGCTATCTTGTCTACAGGACCCAGGACAGAGTAGCTAAAATCATCAAATGAATGGATGAATGAATGCATTAATCAACCAATGAATAAGAAATACCTCTTCTGTGGGGGTGTGCTCACCCTTCAACAGCTGGCCATGGTTCCATATCTAATAATCCTCATGAGATACAGAAGAACTGAATGAGCTAAGAGAGAAAAGTGGAAAAAATAAACTGAGCTATTGAAAGATTAAAAACCCTATGCTGAAACCAGTCATTATTTCCGTCATTTGCAAGGGCCTATTATAATTTACATATTTCTATAACAAAGAAATGTTTAATTGACTCCCAATCCTTTCTAAACGGATGACACCTTCTCTTTTTAGGAATTTTAGGTTATGCCTTGGATTCCTTCGAAATTGAAGGACATTAGTGGACATCATGGAGAGGGGAAAAGAGGCTGAGTTTGCTATCACTACTTCACCAAAAAAGAAGAGACCTGATAAGATCTAACAGATGTCCCCAGCCACTTGCTTTCCTCATTATTTCTAAGAAAGAAAACACACACACAAACACACACACACACACCAGGCACACACACTGTTGAGAAAGAAACAAAACCATTCAGACCACCAAGTCAAATGATCTTGAATGACCTAGCCATCAGCTGATACAGAGTCAACTTTGCTGCATCCTGCTAGATGCTGGAAACACAGGAGAGAGTGATCTTCAGGGCCTAAGGCCTGTGCTTTTGGACTTACAGTGTGTTGGGGGCTGTGACTGAACAGGCACTCACATCATGCTGCTAACCAAGCTGAGAGGGAAGTGCAGGGGACTGGGATAGCACAGAGAAGGGACACCTGACCTGGCCTGGAGGTCAGCAGAGATTTGCCAGAGGAACTGAGAGCAAAGCTGCTTCACAATAACCCTCAGAGCCTTGGCTTCCTCATACCCAAATGGAGACAATGAGTCCCATCTCCTGGACCTCCCAGGGTGGTAAAGACTATTAAATTTTAAATAATAATGATGCTTGTTAACACTCAGTGAACACTTATTTTGTGCCAGCTATTGAAATATGTGCATTTCTGGCATTTACTTGTTAAATCTTCATCACATCTCTAAAAAGTAGGTATAAATATCCCCATACCATGAATGAGTAAGCTAAGGGTTAGGGAGTTAAGACACATACCCAAGTTGCTTATAACGCAGTTCTATCTAACACCATGCTTTAAGATATGGCATCCTGCCACCTCCCGAATTTGGTTATGAAAACCTCTCAGCCCTAAATAAACCATCAATGAATTTCAGTTCCCTTTCTGCCCTTGCTCCCTTCACCTCCTTCCTCTGTAGAAGAATAAATACAACAAAGATCTCAGAGTTATGTGACTTTCACTGGCCTCTTTGGATTCCTTGAAGTCAGGTTTGAAAGTGCCTAGAAAGAAGGAAACCAGAATATTGAAAATTGTTTCCACCTCAAGAACAATAAACCAAATTCCTGAGTCCATCCATGACCTCAAACCTCACCCAAGGGAAATCCTTGAGAAAAAGCCTCCAAATTCTGTTAACCCTGGTCCTGGAGGTCACTAAGTTTAAACGCTGGTTACAAAAGCATTCCAGTTATGCAATCTAAAAATTAGTCAAACCTCCAAGGTGCTTGGAGCATGGCCTCCTTGGAGTTCTGTAGCTGGTGTTCCACGAGACGCAGCTGTAGCTGCTCCCGTGCTGGCCCCTTATGAGAACTTTGCACCATCCCACCCATTGACATCACCAGTTGCCCCAGCCCTGCCTTCCCCTCTTCGACCTTTACTGTATTCCAAGGTTTGACTCCATAAAAGACGTGCTTCTTCACCTGATTAATTTATTCATTGACTCATATTGGGGGCCTACTATGTGCCAAGCCTGTGTTCATGCATTTGTCAATTCTCTAGTGTGCTAATACTGAGTCTGACTGCTAAGAAAATCAGAGAAGGAGCTCTGACTAATTGAAGAAGGAGACCTGAGAGCTTTATTCACTCACTGTAAGCATGTGCCTCCAGATGTCTGCCAGCCTCCTCCTTCCACTTCATTTTGAAGCTGCAAAAGTCAGAGTCAAAGGACTATGCTGCTAAAGTCAATGGGATGGAGGCCCTGCTTTCTTCAGCTCAGTTCAGCTGAGAACAATCAAGATCAGCTCCTGGGTCAACCCTAAGACCAACAAGAGATTCTGTCCCCAGCAAGTAGGGCCTAAGCTTGCTTTTTCTCTTGCAATAACAATAAAACTTGGCAGTTACTGGAACACATGGAGCCCTTGTCCCCTCAGATATCTTTGAGAATTAGTATCCAGGCCACACTCCTTGTCCTGACCTATATTCTCAGCTGCTCTGTCCTTTAACCCCTAGAAAAATGATCATGTACATAGGCTTTGTAGTCAGCCAAACTTGTGTCCATAGCAGAATTCTGTCTACCTTGGTAAATTTTGACAAATTGCTTCACATGCTTTATCCTCAGTTCTCCCACTATAAAATAGGCATAGTAATAGTAGTTGTATATGCTTAAAAATGTTGATTTAATGATAAAATTACTTCTGACAATTCAGTCCAGAGAAAAGTTTTTATGGGGTATCCTGTACATTGTAGGACCTTTAGCAGAAGCTTTGGCTCCTACCCACTAGAGGTGCATCCCCCTCACTTATGGCACGTAAGTACCTCCAAACACTTCCAAAAGTCTCCTGACATCATTCCTGCTTGCAAACCCAATTTGTTTAACCCAATACCAGAAAAAATGGTGTATGTTTAATTAATGTCAACCACTATTATTTCTGGCAACTAGAATATAGGTTATTTAGATGGCCTCTAGCTTTGCACAAATATTGTCTGCTCAATGTCCTGTGGTTTATTTCTGATTCTAATTCCCTGTGTACTAGCAGAACCCTCACACAAGATATCTGGAATTATAGTAAAATCAGTAGTATGACAATGTCTATATATGTTTTTTATGCTTTTCTGACCAGATAACATCTGCTCCTTTGGGAATGTCATAAGGAAGAGAACTGGAGGGGGACAGTAGAATCAGGAAGAGAGTGTTCAGAGGTAGGTAGTTTGGAGCTCAGAAAGATAATAAAAATCAATATTTAGAAGATTTGAGAGCACTACGTAGATAATAGCATTCAACCAATGCAATAAGACATGAAAAGAAATAAGGATGGTGATATACTATTAGTATTATATATGAGGGACTCATAATACCTTAACTGTAAATGTACTCTGAAGATCAAATGTGTTAATAAAGATAAAAATACCTAGCCCATGTAGGCCCTCAACAAAGGTCATTTAAAACTGTCATTCAGTTTGACTTATTTCTTGCTGGGTCAGACTAAATTGGCTTAGCAGCCTAGAATGTCGAAGTTCAGAGGGATTGTTGATATGACCCAGCTCCTCATTTTAGATCAAAAGACATCTACACAGAAAAGGAAAGTAGAATGTACAAAGTCACACTGTGTTAAATAGCAAAGCCTGGGAATAGAACTAGATTTTCCCAGTGATTGAAATGCATATAGATATGCACACTTAAAATGACTCCATCCTTAGCTAGCCCATACTTAGATTACCTTGGGGTTAGATTCAGAGGCTAAGTAATTATGAGCAGATGCACCTGAGTGATATGATCTTAGGTTATCCCTGCCTGTGTCCTTGGCATACTGCAAATTATCTTCCTACCTCCTCTTCACTCTACTTTCCTTGCTCCTGGCCATGCCTCCATTTTATATACTATTCTCCTCTCCCTGATCTCCTCCCCACAAAGTCTGGCCAAGCTTTTTCAATACTACCCAGTACCATTTGATCCCATGAGAGTAGCCTGACTTCTGATTGATTTAACACTGTCTTCTTGACAACTAATTTGTATGAAGTACTTACTATGTGCTAAAAACATTAGATGCATTACCTGTCTGTACAGTAATGGTCATTATAACTGTCTTCATTTTACAGATAATGAAACTGAGGTTCAGACAGGTTTTTTTGTGGGAAAGGAAAACTACAGCATTAATGAGATAAAATTAAAGAACTAATAATCAAAACTCTAGTTGTGACACATAGTTGTCCTAGAAGATTAGGTAGATGTGACTGAATTACTGGAGATAGGGAACTAGTTTATTATGAAGGCCCAAAGAAAGGTAGTGGGGGTGAAGGCCTCCTGAGAAGAAAGCTGATCTCCCAGAATTATGCTTTTTCCCTTGTGTCTGGTTGATAGTGTCAGGAGAATGGGAAATGGGATGGTAGTAGTGCTGAACTTCCTGATAAGGGTAATTCACAGGCAGACATGTCTCTTGCCCCCCTCTGGCACTCCCAGAAGCCCATATCCTACTCCGAGACCAGGCTCATAACACTGTAAGGCTCTTATTTGTCCTCACCCTCTCGGTCTCTAAATCAGAGGTGAGGTGGAGATTATACCTGTCTTGATGCCTGATGTCCAGCTCCTGACCCATTTCTAACGAACCCATTTGTGGACGCATCCAAAGCCATGACCTACTTCCTACAGGGCTTCTCCTCAGACATGCTTCCCTGTGGACTTTCTTGTGTTCTAGTGTTCCTGCACCCTACAGCCAGCAGCACCACTACTTCTGGACAGCTCCACCCCACCCAGCCTTCTCCTGGTGTTGACCTGGACTCCACCCTATCTTTTCCTCTCTCAGCCCAAGTCTTCTGACTCTTCCTGATCTGGCCCAGAAATGTGTCTCTGACATGTGGATCTTTATAACAACTGCTAAAAACTTGACCCAATTTCTCTTCCTCTGAAATACTCAACTCTCAATAGTGCAAATCTGTTCACATCAGGTGTGATTGATTCTCATTTCTTTTAGTGTAGAACCCATTCCTCATAAGCTGGGTGTCCTACCCTAAGCTGAATCTGTCCTGGATTTCCTCTACTAAATGAGTCTAGGGAAGATGGGATGCTTAAAGCTAAACACTAATGCTTGAAACATTTGATCCTATGCTCAATAACCCTTAGGTCTTAGAATCTTAGATCTAAATGGGGACTTAATCAACTTCTCCCCATAAAACTCTCTTTTCTTGATTTCTGCCAATGAGAGGGAACTTACAGTGTCAAGAGCCAGCCATTCTGTTGTGTGAAGGACTTCACTGTCACAGAGTCCTAGAATCTGAGATTCAGTATATACCCAGAAGATGATGACTTTCTACTCAATGAAGATAAAGTTCTGCAACAAACCCACAAATAGCATAATTAGCTCTTTGGAAATATCTACTCTTTGATGAAATTTTGTTCTTTAACGTAAATGCAGGCTTTTGCCTATTCTCCAAATAAATATCTTCCACTATACAAAATATGGCTGGTTTCTAAATTGTGCCACCAATTTTTTTCTTTCCAATCAAAAATTTGAATCTACTTGCCTAAGAGTACAGGCTCTAGAGCCAGAATGCCTAAGTTAAAATGCCATCTCTGCGATTTATGAGCTGTGGAAAGATGGCTGAATTACTTAAATTCTATGAGCCTCAGTTTCCCTATTTGTAAAGATAATACCTACCTGCAGCTATTAGGACTAAATAATATAATAAATATAAAATGTTAAGTATGTTGTCCAACACAATAAATGCTCTATAAACATTGTCTTCTATTATTATATTATTATTATTATTATTGTCTATGATATCAATGATGACTTTTTTCTTGGAATCCCATATGGGATCAAAGCAGTACTGCTCTAATAGTAGTATGCAGGAATATCCCAGGGGCCCATTGCATATTTTCCTACTCCCCTTTTTTGATGCCTCCTCAGACACACCATTAAAATCTTAAGATTCTTCCCAGTGTAGTTTGAATACTAAAATCGGTGTGATAATTGAAATATTCCCCTAGGAAAGGCCAATTGCAAAAACACATGGAAAGTGTATCATTTTCTATTATTGCTGCAACATACTAAATGGCTTAGAAACCACAAACGTGGTATGTTGTAGTTCTATAGGTCAGACATTCAACACAAATCTTAATAAGCTAAAATCAAGGTGTCAGCAGAGCTGTGTTCCTTCTGGATGCTCTAGCAGATAATATGTCTCTTTGTTGTATCCAGCTTCTAGAATGTGTACCCACATTCTTTGACTTTCTCCATCTTCAAATCAGTAATGTAGCTTCTCTTAAACCCTGCTACCTTCATCATATCTCCTCTGACTCTTTAACCTGTATCCCTCTTCTACATGTAAAGACCCATGTAATTATACTGGTCCCATCCAGATAATCAGGGATAAACTATATTTTAATGACAACTGCTTAGTAGCCTTAATTCTATCTGCAACTATAATTTCCCTTCATCATGTAATCTAGCATAGCATAGCCACAGTTTCCAGATCTCAATATACAGACACCTTTAAAGGGCCAATATCCTGCCTACTACAAAGGTCACTAGAAGGCTCCTTGGAGATCTGTCTGGGCAAATCACTTAACATTTGAAGATGTAAACAGCCTATTCATCTCACTATGATACCTTTCATCCCCCTATTCTCCATCTTGTTCTGAATTTTAACATGAGAATCATTGACAAATGCCTTCTGCCTCAAGACAAACAGTCTATAAGGTTACCCAGACATACCAGAGATGGCCATCCTTTTAGGGTTATTCATTGCAAGCAACAGAAAATGGTTCTGGCTGATCTGTGCCTAGAAGGCATTTGTTTGTAGTTTATTTTGAAGCTCACAAAGCCTCTGGAAGAATGAAGGAGCAATCACAAGTAAACCCCCCACGTCAAGAACACCATCAAGACCAACCCCCCACATAATACTGTAAAATTTATCCGGGCAGAAGTTATTACTATCAACTTTCCAATCTGACTGGCAGGGACATGAGACTTTGTCTAAATGTTGCTGCCACTGCCACCCCTGGAAATTCAATCAACAGGGTTGATTATTAATCCACATTTGTATTCTTTAGCATTGTTTAAACCCAGCTTCATGCCATGGATAGTTGTCTCTGACTGGCCAAACCTAGAGCACCTCCCATTGCCCTTGCTGCAGGGAAGCCTGGGAAATTACACTATTTTAGCTTTATGGTGTTAGAAAGAGCCACAGCTCACCAAGAAACATAGATATTATTTGTCCAAATTATTCCAATTATACAGAAATGAAAAATAATATCCATGACAAATATCCACAATTCCAGTCTAGGAAGCTTATTTTTGGCGTGGGTTTTTTTTTGGGGGGGGGCACTGGGAATCAAATTCAGGTCCTTGAGCTTGCAAGGCAGGCCACGAAACCACTGAGTTAAATCCCCAGTCCTCAGGAGCTTATTTTTAAAAAGAGGAATAAGGATATTTTGTAATTATATATTAATAAACTTATTATACCACTAAACTGATTCCTTCTTTTCTAAGTGTGCACAACCCTTATGCCATTTTAAAAAATATTTCTAGTTCATTGCCAAAGACTGGCCTTGAGCCCATAAGTTCTAGAGCCCAGGTTTTGAAAATCAAACTAAGACTTGCCCAAGGGCCGGGGGATTTAGCTCAGTGGTTCCGGCTCCTGCCTCGAAAGCGCAATGTCCCGAGTTCGATCCCTGGTACCAAAAAAAAAAAGACTTGCCCATCCTCAACCCTCTGGCATTCCACTACTTCCCAGTCCTCTTTCCAAAGGAAACTGACAGATTCTACGAAGACTTGTGTAACCCCTGGGCCATATAATTTCTGTGAGATTGGGACCTGAATTAAGAGCAGAGGGTGTGGCTTCCATCTTTCTCCTATCTTGAGTTTTACTCTTTATGGATTAAAGAGCTTTTGACTTGATGAACTAAGCAATGTGGTGTCTTCTCCAGTAACTGTCAACATTATACCTACCATCATATCCAAGTTGTGCATCCTTTCCTAACACTTATTTCCAAACAGCTTGGTAAAACCCTCATTTTAATTTTCAGTAGTTTTTCAAAAGCCTTTGCTCTTCTTCAATTTAGACTTCCTGACACAGCTCTTACAAATGTAGGTCATTTCTCCAAGTGTTGTACTATATGCCCTTTCTTAATATTTGTTTAAAACTGGTGCCCATCAGAGATGATACTATGGAGTCACACTGTTCATTCATATCAGGAAAATACAATGGAAGGAACATGGATGTTAGAATCAGATCCACAGCAACTTGAATCTCACCTACATCTATCAGCAGTAGTGTGAGCATTACCTCTAAAATTGGGATAACCATGCCTATTTACTATCGTAGAGCCGCACAGCTGGGTATCTTTATGGCAGACCCTTGCAGGTCTGTTTTCCTTGAAGTTCTCTTGAGGATGTTTCCTTCAGTGAACATAGTTCTGTCTGTCTGAACTCCTGCTCTCTGCCTTGAATGCTGCTGGCACCACCACCCCTGGAAACTCAATCAATGGTGTTGATTCTTCCTCCATATCTGCATTCCTCAGCATCATTTAAACCAGCTTCAAGTCACAGATAGGTGCCTCTGACTGGCCAAACATGCTTTTGGAAAACAGATGGACCAATATCCACCAAACTGAGAGGTTAGTTGAGGTAGCTCAACATGAAATATAAGCTATACAGCATGCACAATAGTCTCTTGGGAGAGTGAGGACCACTGTAAAATGGACATAAATTCCCTAGGATAAATGGGGCCCTGAGCCAATTGTTTTGGTGGGAGTCTGTCAAAAATCAATTTAATTTAAAATTACAGAGCAAAATATGGCCCATGTGAGCCATAGTGATTTATAACGAAGACTTAGAGTAATGGGTCAAGAACAGGTAATAACACACATTTATTATCCAATCAGGATAGTGCACATGAAGATTTCTTCATAATGTCCAGCCACTGTCTCTTCCTACTCATTTCCAGGAACCATCCTGTGGCAGTTAATTCTATGTCAACTCTGCTGCACCACCGAATCCAGATATCTGGTTAAACATTATTTCTTGGTGTGTCTGGGAGGATGTTTCTAGATGCTATTAGTATTTGAACAGGTAGATGTGGGAAGGTAGATGGCTTTCCATAATGTAATTGGGCATCATCTGGTTCTTCTGAGAGTGTACATAGAATTAAAAGGTGCAGAAAAGAGGAATTTGCCCTTTTCCTTCCTGCTTACATGATTAACCTGGGACATTAGTCTTCTCCTGCTCTTCAACTGGGTCTCAGGCCTTAGAACCCTGGCTGGGATTATACCCCAGGCTTCCTTGAGTCTTAAGCTTGCAAATTATTGGAACTTCTCAGTTTCCACAATCATGTGAACCAATTCTGTGTGCGCGTGTGTGTGTGTGTGTGTGTGTGTGTGTGTACAGAAATATGTATCTTTTTATGTACTTATTTTCAAGTGCACTGTTTCTGGCTAGTTTTATATCTCCCACTAAAAAGTAACTAGGCTGTATTTACTCGCATGTCATTTCACAACCTACTTGTTTGGAAACAATACAGATCTCTGACATGTGCAGTCCCTTACTAGCATTTTTAGTGCCAGTTACATCATTACTCATGGTTCTGTGTCACCTGTCACACTATCTTTGAATACCAGCTCCCAGTGACTCAAGGGTTGTTACTGAGCTTCACTGATGAAGACCACAAATGCAAGACTTACTAAGAGTATGTGGGAAATGGTGAATAATTCATATTCTAGTTATGTCAAATTTACCATTCAGCATCTTATAACCTACACATAGAAAAATCTATCTTCTGTGTTTAGAATTTTTTCTGCAATAATCATTGGATTTCTATAAAGTGATCTCTTTCATTGTTGGCTATACAGCTATCTTCTGCTCATAGCTATCAATGGAAGCACCAGAGAGCAGCTCATAATAAAAGCAAGAAGAGTGGTTCCATGCACCCTAGAAGGTCTGTACTTTGCTCATACAAATTAAGACCAACCCAGAAGAGCATACGATATAGCCATCAGAAGCAAGAGAGGCCATCACTATAAAGGTCCCATTGCCCATCTCAGAAACCCTTGGAATTGATAATCATGGCCTCCTCTGGAAGATATTGGAATACACTCTGAGCCTTGGTGAGGAACCAGTTCAGGAGCTTACCTGACCACCCCAGGTCACAGCAGTGAAAACTACACAAAGAGAGAGAAAGAATGGTAAGGGATCATAGATCAGCAGAGTCAAGTAGAAATGTGCTGGAAGACTGGGCCAACTAAGCAGCAGGAACAACTGGAAAGGTGAGGAACTTGGAAAGAATGCACATCTGAGAAACATCAAGTGTTCTCTTGTAGCTGAGATAACAAGTATTTATGGGAGGTCAGAATAGGAGCCTGGTATAAGAACAAAGCTAAATTTGGCTGGCTTCATATGTCAAGCTAGGGAATTTGGCATTTATTCTGTAATCTATGAGGTCTTTATGTAATATAATAAATAGAAGATACACATGATTGGGCTGGAGTTTTAAGAAAATCACTGTAGTAACAGAGAGAAAATCTGACTGGAAGAGAGGGAGACTGGTAGATGAGAAACCAAATAGGAGGATATTTTGATTATCCAGTAGGAGATTAGGAGATTTGGAAATGAATTAAGTAAGCAATCATTGAACCAGAGAGAACACAATAGATTCCAGAAGTGTTTTGGTAGCCAAATGGGCAGGATGCTGTGACTGAAGGGTGTAGGAGTGAGGGTCAGGGAGTAGACCAGGATAACTCCCCAGTTCTACCCACGGTAACTAGGTGGAGAACAGTGTCATTCCTGAAACAGGGAACAGAGGCAGAGCAAGTTTGGCAGGAAAGAGTATCAATTCAGGCTGGGACTTGCTGGTTAAAGGAGCTGCAGGACACAGAAGAGGTTCCCAGAAGGCAGAGAGCATATTAAAATCTAGGATTTAAATTTTTTTCTTAAAAGCACTGTAAAGCCTGCAGAGAAGATTCTGGAATGAAAAGGAAACTCAGAGGAGAATCTAGGAACCTATGAAATTTAAAGAATCATTATAAAATAAAAATCAAGAGTTAAAAGCAGGAGACCCAGGGATGAAGTGCATCTCCTAAGTTCTGGAAACCACACCAAGTTCCTTGGCCATGTTTTCACAGTCAACTATTCATATGCACCCATATTCCCTCTTTTCCTGTGATTTTGATAAGAAAAACCACAGCCTGCACTGTCACTGGATTTACAAGAGCAAAATTTCTTCAGAGCCTAACATGGGTGTCCTCTTGAGTCAACAGAACTGAACAAAGTCATTGGGTGTGTAAAACACTGACTTCAAAAACATGCCATAAACTTTAGGTAGGATATTGTCTAGGAACTGGCCATGAGAGTCAATCAGTCACAGCCAATTGCCCTGAAAGTCATAAGTACAAAAGCTTAGATCTTAGGTCTATAGGCAAATAAAGATAGAAAACCCTTAGATTTATTTGTGTCTTCTCCAAATTCAAATGGAGAAATGGAAGCCAAGATATTTGGAAGATCAAGATCAATAGTAACACAAGTTTACTGCAAGCGTGTGACTAAGTTTTCTGAGCATGATTTAAAAATCTTAAGAGACAGAGCACTTTCACAATTTCTCTGTCAGTGAAAACAGGCACCACAGGCCTAGCTCAGGAGCCAATGAGTCTGAAATTCCTCCACTCAGTCAGAAGCTACTAGGATGAGATGCAATCCTCAAAAGCATGTATAGTTAAAAAAAAAAAAAACAAAAAAAACTTGAAAGTAGTCACTCTTGATAGGGCTCCACAGACTGTGTTTGCCACATATCCCTTCCTTGTTAGGCCACTGGGATCTCCATTTGTCCTGGGCAGAATCTTTGGGGTCATTTAATGATCATTCCAAAGGGAACCATGGAGACAATCCAAATCTGTCTTGCAAAAGTGATCTTTCTTGAAACTACCTTGTGAGGATTCTCCTCCCTGAAAAGAGCTATCCATGACTATCCATAGAAAACAACTATCTATGGAAGCATTTTCATAGCTTCTTCCCTGGCATCCCTCTCTCTGGGGCTTTGTTTTGGCATTCTCCTCCACAGCAGCCAAAAGGATCTTTTTGAAACACATTTATGAAAATATCAAGCACACAGGAGGTGAGCCATTCCCAGTGCACAAGAGGTGGCTTCCAGGCTGCCATACCACCCCCACCTGCACAGAGGAGGTGAGCCAAGCGGGCACCAGCAGCACCCCCCATTGAAATGAGAAGACACTTAAACAAGTCTCAGAACAAGACTTCCAGATCAACTACAGCAACTCCAAAGGGAAATAAGATGGAACACTCTAATACTCAACCCCCTGGACTCCCTGAACTGGCAACAAAAGAGGATCTGGAAAAAATGAAATCAAAAATAATTTCTCAGATAACAGCAGAGATTGTGCTCATAGTGCAAGACATGATTAATAAATCTAGAGAGGAGCTCAGGAGCATGATGGAATCCCAACATAGGAAGCAAATGGAATCCATAAAACAGATGCAAACAGATTCCTAGGAGATTAAAAACTCTATTGAAAGTCTATGCAGCAGAATGAGCCAAAGTGAGAACA
>NW_004624919.1:1259214-1277209 GCF_000247695.1 Heterocephalus glaber
AAATGTATAATTGATATTGTGTAATAGGAAGAAAAGGTCTAAAGGAGCAGGGAAAGTGAGAGTGGTAGGGGAAAGGAAAGATGGGAAAAGAAAAAATATGAGAAAAGGAAAAAAATGGAAACAAAGTCTTTGCAAATAGGGAAGGATGGAGGGGGTGAAGGGTGGGCAGGGAAAGGGAAAAAAATAAGAACCAAGATACTCATGTAATAGTACAAGATCGCAATGATCAATGTAACTGTATTTTATTCCTAAAATGTACCAATAAACTTAATGGGAAAAAAAAAAGAAAATATCACTCTCTGCTTGGAAGTACTCAAGGCTTCCCTCTAATATAAGCATCTGAGCAGAGTATTCAAGACCCTCGCTATAGCCTGACTCTTGTTGCCCAGTCATACCTTCTTCCAGGTCCCCCCAGCATTCTGTCACTTTGGTGTCTTCCAGCTTTCTGAGTGCATCAGATGTTTTTATACCACCACGCCTTTGCAATGCTTCCTGTAGTGCTACTTTTCCTGATATCCCTTACAAACAACTCACATTTACTCTTATTTATTTGAATATTTTATATCTAGACTTTGAATTCTTTCAAAACAGCAAGTAGTGTCTTATCTTGTTATCCCCAGCAGAGAGTTCAGGCTTGTTAGTGTGCTAGAATGCTTATTAGCCAATCAGACCCCTTGCTACAGACAGGATTAAGAGAAAGACTGAGAGCAGCTTATACATAATGCAGAGTAAGCCTCCCTGTGAGTGTGAAGGGGGACAGTTAACAATTACCATTAAGTGTCACAGTGGCCATGTTTCTATTCAGTAGGGGAATCCATTTTCAGCTCAAATCAAATTCAGGAAGTTACTTTCCCTACCTCTTTATTAATTCCTCCCAACAACTCTAATCATGGATGGACCATGGAGAATTTAGAAGCCCAGATTATGGATCTTAAGTGTAGCCCTGGGCACATAGGATAGGGGGAAGGGCTTGATCCATAGAATAAAAAGCTGGGGCAGCCATTTTACACAGTACATAAGAGCATGCAAAGCTCCTTAGGAACATTTAGGGATTTCATTGGTGGTCCATTAAAAAAAAAAACATTTTTGGGCAAGAACACAAGAAGCAGCTTGAATTTCTGCAAACAATAAAGTGAGGCCAGATATGTGTGACCAAAAACAGGAAAGCATCTTCAGAAAAAAGTGTCTCCATGAAGTACCAGAACATGGCCTATTCTCTTGGCTGTTCACAGCCTTGGGTTTTCCCCAGGTCCTCAGTGATGATGAAGTGGATGCCTACAGAAGGCCCTCACACTAAATCATGGATAGGATTTTTCCATTCTAGTGCCTTCAAGTTACCCATAAAGGTTTTTCATTCTAAATGAGAGCTCAGTATTATCCACTAACATTTTTGTTGTCTTCATGAAGTCCTAAATTATTGAGTCTCTTCAGTTACTCGGTGATCCCTGTTCTGGTTCCCCCTTACCTAATGTATGAAAGCAATATTTGGATGCTCAAATAGAGTATTCATTCATTTAATAAGTATATGTTGAGCACCTATCATGCATTACATATTGGGAGCATAATGATTAACAAAAGATTCTGCACTCTGGGCATTGATAATCTGAGGGGATCGGAGGGATACTGACAAGCAGTAAAGACTTGGAATACAGGTCATTCCATCCTATGATGTGGAATCAGAAAGGCTTCAGAGACACAGAGATGAGGCTTCTGACCTAAACAAGTCGGTCAGGAAAAGCTTCCTAGAGGAATGATGTCCATGCTAAGGCATCCTCTTAGACAATATAGAAAGAAAGAGAAGATGGAAGTGTGGTGCAGGCAGAAGGAGCCAGGAAATTGTAAGAGAAAAGACTTGAACTTGAGAGAATCTGTGACCTGTTAGGGGGACTTGAGAAAAGTATGATAGGTCCAAGTGTGAACCTAGCCTGGTTCAGGCCTTCTGCACATGTTGCCAAGGAAGAGACCAGAAAGTTCGGGGCAGAGCCCAAGACTGGCCTCCACTTGACACTCCATTTTCACCTTAGTTATAAGCTTACTTATAGTCTTGTTACCAGGGATGCAGGGTCACAGTGGTTCTTGAAGCACCACACTACACTCAGAATTCTCCCAGAATTCATCACATAAGGAAGGGTGGGAGGAAATTTCCAGCCATGAGTAAAGAGAATCTGTCTGCCACTGCATGGTCCAAAGAAAAGACAATTGGATGCATTTCAGTCATATATTGTGGGGACATATGAATGTGGCATAGATTACTGCAGGAGTTCAAGAGAGGATTCTGGGAGGGATTACTCAGTCAGGATACAAGAAACATTTCCTAAGAAACCTGTGTCACATAGACCCAGGATTGGTAGAGAAGTAAAGCTGCTTGAACAAACATGTGTTGTTCACCAAGCTCTTACTATTCTCAGGCTTCTGGTAGGTATTTTAAAATCTATCATGAAGTTGGCCCTTCATGATGACCTTATAGGAGAAACAATAAATGCCCACTTTTCAGATCAAGAAACTGAGGCCCGTGGAGGTGTAAGAAGCTTGCTCAAAATCCATTTGGTAAGTGAGAGGGAATTTAAATCCTGGTCTCCTGCTGCCTCTCACTCCCTACTCCAAATCTTCTCATGCAATCATTCCTCCAGCCCGGGTAAGGTTGGCAACATTAATAGTTTCAGATGAAGAAAGCAAGGCTCAATATGTGGCAGAAGGTACTGGAAATGTGTTTGGAGCTGATAAGGATGGACCAGTCAGCACATTTTCTGAGGCAACTCCTCCTGCTGAGGGCCACCTCCCACAATCTCATTCCAACCTTTTAATGAAAAATAAACGTCCCCCCATCCATACCCCGTTCACCAGGCCAGATCAGGCAATTACACAGTGTTTGTGTGGGAGTGGACTAGTTCTGAGAGGTCAGGTTGGCAATCAGGAATGATGGTAATGAGAGAACCCAGCTGGCCCAGCTGGGTCTTCCCAGGGTTCCTCTACCCCTCTCTTTCTTCTCCTTCCCCTCTCAAACCAGCTTGCCCAGACCAGAACTGCCCTGTCCTGCCTGAGTAAGGCAAAATCCACCAACATGCCCAGGGGTCCTGAAAGCAAAGATTTTGCATGCTTTCCAACCAGACGCTAGCACAAGGCTACCCAGCACAATGGCTAAGGGCATGAGAACTGTAATGACACTGACCTTCCCTACTCATCCATGTTTGAACCTGAACAGTGGCTCCATATCTTGGAGTCTCAGTGTTTTCTCAGTGTTGAAAAATGTGGATAATAGTAGCATGCAGATCATATAGTTAAATGAAATCATCCATGTAAAAAGAATTACCAGGACCAGTTACATACATACATGCACCAACACACATCTATCATAAGTACATAGCTCACTGGATTTCCACAAACTGAGCACATTTGTGTAACCAGCACTAAATTTAAGAAACAAAACAATACGAGCATCCTTGAAGCCCCCACCCTACAAGTGTCTGGTCACTATTGCCTTCCAATAGTATCCACTGTCCTCACTTCTAAAAGGATAGACCAATGTTGCCTATAATAAAGATTGTGCTAATCACTTTATTATTATAATTTAACATATGCAAGAACTAGAATAAATCCTTTCAGTGTGCTACCTTGTTTAGTTTTCACATTAACTCTCTGATACAGATGTACTCACATTATCTCCTTGTTACAGATGAAGAGCCAGAGAAGATTCTATGAAATCCACAAAAATCCAGGCAGAATTAAGTGAGTTTAGCAAGATCATAGCTACAAGGTCAAAATACAAAATTCAATCACATTTCTGTGTGCTATGTACCAGCAACATACCACTGGAAATTAACATGTAAAATATCATTTGCAAATTTCAGTACTTACAAATGCATTTCAAAACTATGAAATAATTAGGAATAAATTTAACAAAATAAAATATACACAAGAATTATACAATCAAAGTTATAAATTCTTGTTATAAGTTATAAAATGATTTAAGTAAATGGGAGCATATACTATATTCGTGGATTGGAAGACTCAAAACTTTTAAAATGTAAATTTACCTCTCATTGATTTATAATCTCAATGAGAGCTCAATCAAAATTTCAGAAATCTTTTTAAAAGAAATTGACAAACTGATTCCAAAATTTATGTGAAAAATGCAAAATACCTAGAAGACCCAAAACAATTTTGCAAAAAAAGAAAATTTTGAAGAGTTCCACTTCCTGATTTCAAGACATACAATAAAGTTATTGGTATGTACGCAGTGTGTTACTGTCATAAGGATGGATATTATAGATCAATGTAAGACAAGGGAGTACAGAAATAAATCCATAAACATATGATCACTTTGTTCTAAATAAATATGTCAAAGTAATCCAATGGGATAAGGATAAACATTTCCATAAGTAATGTTGGAATAATTGGACATGCATATGCAAAAAGAATAAACAGAAGAATTTTGGCCTTTGTCTCACATCACAAATAAAAATTAACTTTAAAATTGATAATAGACCTAATTTTAAAGTTAAAACTATGAAAGATCTATAAGAAGCAGAGGACATTCTTTGCAACATTAGAATAGGCAAATATTTTGACATAATATCTAAAAACTTGACCCATTTTTTAAAATGATAAATTGGACTTCATCAAAATTGTAAATGTCTTTTCCTTGAAAAGTACAATTAAAGGGGCCCAGGACTTAGCTCAGTGGCACTGTGCCTGCCTCACAAGCGCAAGGTCCTGAGTTCAATCTCTGGTACCAAAACATAGTACAATTAAGGTAACAAAAAACAAATTATATACTAAAAAAATAATCATAACATATAGGTCTGATGAAGGACTTCCAGTAAAAATAAAACCCTTACAGGGCCAGGGATTTAGCTCAGTGGTTCCGCTGCCTGCCTCACAAGTGCAAGGTCCTGAGTTTGATCCCCAGTACCCCCCCCCAAAAAAAACCCTTACAACTCAATAATAAGGAAAAGAGCTTACATTTTTAGTGAAAAAACACTTCTAAAGAGAAGATATATAAATAATCAATACATACACAAAAGATCATTACTCACAAGAGAATATGGGTTAATAGCAAAATGAAATAGCAAGATATGCCAATTAGAATGGCTAAAATTAAGAAGACTGACAATAACAAGTGTTGAGAAGGAAATAGAGCAACTGGAACTCTCACACACTGATGGCAGAATGTAAACTAGTACAACCACTCTGGAAGTTTCTTATGAAGTTAAACATACATTTATAACCCAATAATCTCACTTCTAGACATTTACCTAAGAGAAGTGAAAACATATGTCCGTACAAAGACATGTGTGAATGTTTAGGGAAACTTAATGGTTACTCAAAATGGAAACAACTCAAATCCCCATCAACTGGTACAGTATAACCCACGCAATGGCATTACACTCAACAATAAAAATGAATAAAATGTTGATGCATGACATAGCACCTTATTGAACCACCTTATTGAACAAGACAAGCCAGAACACAAGAGAATAAATGCTATGATTTTATTTATAAGTTCTACAAGGGATAAATTTAATCTAATGTAAGAGAGTAGATCAGTGGTTGCCTAGGTCAGAGGTGGGAGATTGAGGAGACATGAAAGAGCTACCAAGAAGATTTTGGCAGGGATGGAAATGTCCCATATATTGATGATGGGTCAGTAACCATATTCAGTGAATTGATCATTTAAAATGAGTTCATTTAGTTATACAATAATTGAACCTTAATTATTAATATAAGCAATCTTTTATAAAACAAGCAAATAATGAAAGCTATTGGTTTTATTATTATTATCACTTCCTATATCTCAGAAAATGTGCTAAGCCTTTTATGTGTATCATCTCACTTAATCCTCCTGATAGTCCTCTGATGTCTGTATGGTAACATTATCCCCATTTCACAGGGGAGAAAACATACTCATGGAAGGATGTGGGCTAATGTAGCCAAAGTTCTACCACTAATATGCATTCCAGGTGAGAATTCAGGTAGTCTCAGCCAGTGAGGATACTACCTCCAAGGCACAGAAGACACCCTCTGTACATACTTAGATAATTCGCAGTAAATTGTTGTTACTGATAAAATTCTTGTGCTATTACCTTCAGTGGTAATACTTAATGTCCACTGCTAGGAATGTCAAGGTCATAGGCCTTCTAACTTGAAGGACAGCCTAACAAACTGGGGAGAGAGTATCAAGACCTACTTGGATGGGCCAGATTTCATCACAGATCTCAGCCAGCTGAGAGCTGGGCAAAGAAACTGAGGCAGAAGTTGAGTTGAAAGAAAGGTAGACACACACACCAGATGAAGCATGAAGGACATGAGCATTGTGGGAATACACACCAGGCCTGGGACCCCAGGTAGCAGAAAAAGCCAGTGCTGGTATAAAAGATTCTCAATAAGGGCCAGGGATTTAGCTCAGTGGTTTCACTGCCTGCTGCACAAGCACGGGGACCTGAGTTCGATCCCCGGTACCAAAAAAAAAAAAAGATTCTCAATAAACTTACTGTAGCATTCATCACGGAACAAGAACTGGGCAAGGCGTGGTGGGGGGACAGAGAAGGAACCAGTCCAGAGAGCCTGGCCCCACCCCACTGAATCTGAGACCACTCGCTCTTGGAAGAATGGAAAGTTTCCACCAAGCTGCTACAAACCTCTGATGTTCATCTTTTGAACACCAGGAAATGTTTTTTCAGGAAATTTCTCTTCTTCTCTGACTCCCAGTTACAGAGAGTGAGGTCACACCCTGTAGTCATGACTTTGGTCCCTAAACAATTATTCATCTTGTGCTGCTTGGGATTGGTGGCCCATGCTCACTGGGTGACAAGCTCTGCCCCTAACTCTCCCCACCCACTACCTTCTGGCTCACTGGCCTGGGAGTTTTGTCAGGTACAACTACATCAGGCTAAGGAGGGTGGAAGAGAGAGGGGTGAGCTCTGGGCCCCAGCTTGGGAATTAAGTTGAAGAAAGGCAGCAGTAGACAGAAGCAAAAAGGCAGAGACAGACACAGAAGTACTCCTTTCTTCAAAGTCTCAGACATAGGAGCTTTTGTCAATGGATCCCCATTTAAAAGAGCAGCACACAGAGATACTGAACCCAGAAATGTGAGCCCTAGTGATGAGAGGTCCAATGCAGAGAATATTTAAATTCTATCATTTAAAATGTCCCCAAGACAAGCTCAGGCATGTTCTATTTGGGCCTTCACCCAATTCACCTTGCCTCTTCTGGGACTCTAATTTATGTTGGGTTCATGACAGCAGGTTCAGTGTCATCTTTAAAATGTCATTGAGAAACAGTCACTCGATGGCTATTGTGCCTTTCCTCTCTTTATTTCTGGAAGAGTGCGTGTGTGTGTGTGTGTGTGTGTGTGTGTGTGTGTGTGTGTGTGTCCTGGGGTAGGGGGAAGGCAAAGGATGAGACTGAAAGCCCTCACCAGTGGTGGCAAACTTATGGCACAAGTGTTACTTTGTTTTTCTTTTAAGGCAAAAGATGTTAATATATGAGTTGCTTTTTCTAAACTAAACCTCACCATTCAGGTTTAATTACAGTGTTGGCACTTTGCAATAAGTGGGTTTGGGGTCGCAGTTTAGCACTCTGTCTCTTAAAAGTTTCACCTTCACTGACCAACACGGAGGACAGACTGTGATGGACACCAGAGTGGCTGAAGTACTAGAGCAATGGGTACCATAGAAGCTCCCTGGACAGCCAATGTCAGAACTAGGCTGTAAAAGAAAATCGTCCAGCAGCCAGAGTGAGGATAGGGCTAAACACAGATCAAAAGGAGATGACAAGAGGCCTAAGGCATCACCCATGACAATAAAGAGTAGAAAATGGATTTTTGTACTAGATATTTGTCATTTTTTGTATGGCTCTCCATCATCTTTTCAACAACCATTTGCAATTTTGGAAAAGTAAGACATAATGAGATCCAATCTCTGATGCAAAAGTCAAAACACAAATGATTCCCAGGCTCCTTGCTCCTCTGCCCCCCAACACATGACCTTCTCGCGTCAGTTAGATGTTCTGGCCTGGAAGTGCTCAACTCAAGGAACTGGCCCTGTTTGGTGCTCACATACAGTGTGGCTGGTACAGGGAATGATAGGGCTTTCAACCTCTGAACAGTACCCACCAACCCAGAAGCAGCAGCAGTACTGCTGTCAGCAGTGCTTTGCAATAAACCCAGGCTCTTGGTGTTTATTGTGGTCTGGGTGTGAGCAGCAGCAGTGGCCGTTTCACCAGTAAATCAGATATGCAAGGTAGTTCGAGATGTTCTTAGGAGCTTGGCCTCAAACCAATTTTTCCATCCCATCCATTAATTCTTGGAATGACACAATACATTGTGCTAAATTTCTTTTCTTCCTAAGTATATATTACAATTGCCATTTTTCAACTGGCTGATATGATTCTTAGGCATTTAGGGAAAATAGAGGAATTAATGAACTGGTGACCAAACAAGTAGTATAATCACTGACATATAGCAGACAATTTGTAAATACTTGAAAGACTTGTTGAGTAGAAGGAAGAAAGGAAGGTAGGATAGGAGGGAGGGAGGGAGGGACATGAGAGAGGAAGAAACGTTAAGATGTTACACAGATTTCTAAGTCAACTTTGTGGATGGTGCTAGAATTGCTAAGATACAGAAGACAGAAGACAGATTTGAGAAGATGACTAGTCAGGATTAGGAATGTTGAGTTCAAGTTTCCTCTGATACATCCAAGTACAAATTTTTAGCAGACAGTTGAATATTTAGATTCAAAGTTCAAGAGGAAAGCTTTGTTTCCCTTTTTTCTTATTTTCTCATATTTTTTTCTTTCCCTTCTTTACTTTCCCCACCCTCTCCTACTTCCCCTTCCCCTTTGAACCTTTGCTTCCTATTTCACAATATAATTTTTTTTTAAGTTTAAGAGAAATCTCAGGATAGCAGATGATGATTTGAGATGGACCAGGACAGAGAGGTGAATTTTGCAAGTCGAAGAAACTATTTAGTAAAAGGAGGAAACAAAGCATGGAATTCTGAAAAATAACAGACTTTAAAAGACGACTACTTAAGGAAAATTGATGAATAAGAGAGACAGGAAAACCACCAGAAATTCAAGGAAAACCAGGACATGTTCTCAAGGGCTGAGCCTTGTGGTCTGAGATGTGGTAGGACCAAGAGTGAAAACAAGAAATCTCAGTGTTTCGACTTTAACTCTCCCTTCCAGCCTCCTTGTCATGAACAACCTTGAAACCACTTGCAGACATGGGCCAGGCACTAAGCAAGGCACTTGCCACCTTTTATCTTTTTATCTTTTTAATTGCACTGTGAATGGATTCTTGTATTTGCCCCATTCATTTGATCAGGAAACTGAAGTTCAAAGACATTAAGTCACTTACCCAGCTTTCCGCAGAAATGGTGGCCATTAGAATTATCCAGCAAGAGTTTTGGAGACTTTGAATGAGGCTAGAGGGAGGAGGCTTCAAAAAGAGCAAGCAGTGTGCATTTCAGGAAACTGAGGCATAGAGATGTTAGTTGCCTGATGTCACATGACTAGTAACTGGTTATAACCCCAGGCCAGAGTACCTTCAGGATCCTATAATGATGATGATGACAACAGTAATAATGGCAATAATTGCTGCCATATTGTTGGTGTGTTTCATGCATTATCTCACTGAATCCTCATGACATCACAATGAGGTAGGATTATCAGAAACCTCCCTTCCACCAGGAGTGTAGGGATTCAAACTACTGATAATCCTTTTTCTGGGGTTTGAATTTGGAGGTAGGAGTGCAGGACAGAAGAAGGGGACAGGATGTCCAGAGTGGCAGATCCTGGTTTCTCAGATCCCAAAGCAGCCTCAGGGAACAGACAGCCCAGCCCAGGCAGGGAGATTTCTGCCCAAACAAACCGCAGAAGCGTCTGGGGCCCTGCTATCTCCTGCCCTCTGTGAGCTTGTACCAGCTTGTGCAGATCCCTGGAATGAGATGATCAAGGACTGGCTGACTGGTCCTCCTGTCCCTTGCACTGGCTAGGGAGCTGCCCTGTGCTGTGGGGCTCATCTCCCCAGGCCTGCCCGGATACAGAACCTGAAGTGAGTAGGCACAGAACCACAGGCTGGGCAGTGGGTAGAAAAGGGTCCCCTTACAGCAGGCCCTGGAGGACAAGTCAGCACCACAGTGGGACTCTATTCCAGGCTTTTCTTAGTCTCTCTACCAGATCTAGGGGCTCTAAGAAGTTTATTGTCTTTCCTTTTAAGCCACATTTGAAACATTATCTCACCTCTCCCAGCACATGGGACTTGACTGGGTGAGCATCCCCAATGCCTACAAAAATGTTTGTGACTGAGCAAAGATAATATTTATTGGGCGTTTACTGTGTGATGGGCAGGGTGCCATGAACCTTAATTCATCATCTCCTTTAATGTTCTCTACAACCCTATGACACAGGGCTCTCTTATCATCTCCATATTACAGATGAGGAAACTGAGACACAGAAAGGAGAAGTGGCTGCTCAAGATCACATAATTAAAATGTGGCAAAGATAAGCATTGACTGGAGTCCATGCTTATAACTGTCCCACCATGATGCTTTTGTTGTACAAATGAGCAAAGCTCTGTGTGTGTGTGTGTGTGTGTGTGTGTGTGTGTGTGTGTGTGTAGAAGGGCAGCCTAATTAGACAGCAACATTTGTGAATCTTGGGCTTCAGATTAAATTCTGCTGTATGAAAGCTGCATGAATTTGATAAAGGAACTGCACAACCTTGATAAAGGAACTGCACACCTGTGAGCCTCAGTTTCCTCTCTGATTTTTTTCCAAACATCCAACTGGGGAAAGAAGGTGAAATGTGGCTCTGAAATAACAAAAATGAATGCAATAGAAATATAAAGTGTAAGTGTGCCTACAAATATTTGTGTGCCTGTATGTGTCTGTGAATGGAGGAGCTCCCCAGAGAGGCTTGTGTGTGTGTTTGTGCATGTGTGTATGTGCATGTGCATTTGCACATGAACAGGCACAGCAGAGCTCATGTCTGTCCTCTCTCTTGAGAGCCTCAGGTAGGTTCAGTGGGTCCAGGAAAAGTTTCCAGTGCTCACTCATTGCACCCATCTGCCCACCATATTTGTAAATCTTACTTTCCCCAAAGCTGCCAGCTCTCGGCCAGCTGTGGAGTTCTGGCTATGGCATGACTGGAAGCTCAGCCCAGTTTCAAGACTTAATACATGCTCAGCCCCTTGCCTTGCCCACTGGCCTCCTCTTGGCCTCAAACTGTCCCCTTAGAGATTTCCCTCTAGCTGGGTAAACAGCCAGACAAAGCACCCTTAGAAAAGGGAACCTCAGACAACGTGGTGGGGGCAGGGTACACAAGCACTCTCATGTGCTATCTCAATATGCTAAGTAAATGTATTTGACACAAAAGTGAGGACTTTGGCTTTCCACATTGAGGGAATGCTCCAGAGATCTATGTCAAAAACATTAGCAACACTTAAAAGTCACTTTTATAAGCCCCTTTTTATAGATGTGAGAACTGAAGCTCAGAAATTTAAGTAATTTACACAAGATCACAGAGCATGTAAGCAGCAAAAACAAGATCCTCATCCAGCTTTCTACACCAAACCTTGTGTTTATTTCACTGTGTCTAAGAAACTTTCAGTTTGAGGACACCTGGTACAGTCATAGGTAAGATGACCTGCTGTAACCTGGAGCCTTGGCCAGCAAGAATGAGTGCAAGGACTGTGTCTCAGCCTGAGATGGCACCAGAGACAGCACTGGTCCCTTGTTTGTAAGCTAGTCTAGCTCGGCACATCTCTCAGGGTTGGCAGAGACTAGGAGAGTGTTCCAGGTGGGAAAAGCAGCATATACAGGTGTACAGATGGGAGATGGAGGTCATTAAACAGCAGACCGCAGGGCTGGAGAGGACTGCATAGGCCAGTGCTCCTTTCAGTGACTCTAGAGGAAAATCCATTCTTTGCCTCTTCCAACTTCGAGGGTCTACAGCTTCCCTGGATTTTGGTCACATCACTCTAATCTCTGCCTCCTGGTACACTGTTCCTCCCCTTTGTCTGTGTTCTGCTCTCTGTGTGTGGTAAAACTTCATCTTGCCCCTTTCTCTAAAGAACATGTGCCTGTATCCAGGGCCCACCCAGATAATCCAGGATAATCTCCCCTTCTCAAACTCCTTAACTTAATCACATCTGCAAAGACTCTTCTTTCAAAAGAAAAAACAAAAGCAATATTTATCGGTTTCAGGGATTAGGACCAGAGATCTTTGGAGGTAATTTTTCAGCTAATCATAACCATCTAAATATCTGCATACTTTCTCCTAGTAGCAATGGAGAGACATTCAAATGGCAGAATGCCATGATGAAGTTTATTTTCCAAAACAAATGTGGACTAGCTTTCAGAGCCTGTGCCAAGTACACTTCCTGCTCAAGATTTCTAAAAATTCTCAGAGACTTACACTCTTTGGCTCCCTGTTCTGTATCCACTTTCTCACTTATGTATAACCTCCTACATACCTACTCAAACATGGAATTCAATCCTTCCTTGATTTCCATTTTAAAAAAATAATCATACAAAACATGTGTGTTGATGACTTTAATGAAGGTTTGCAGTTCCTGAAGGTGTTGATATCACAAAAATCAAAGAATTTTAAAATAAGTACTAAATACCTTGTTTTTATGCATCCCTGAGCCACCCTGACTACCAATCATCTGTTGGTGGTAATCTTCAAAGACTTCACTCTCCCACAATGTATCCTGCTTCCCTCCACTTCCTGTACCATTTTCTATTCCCTGTTATACCCCCATCCCCATATTCTTTTAATTTATAGGGCTAAACAGTGAATATATGTCTTACTCTTTCTAAATGAATTATTATTATTATAAACAAGGGTAATTCCCTCCCCAAAAGGATCCTAAAATCTACCAGTTAAAACAAGAATGCTTTGTCCCATTGAATCCATGCATGGAAGCATGTCATAATTAAATATATTTAAAGAGCCATCATATATGTAAATATACACAAATCTTCATATGCTTCAAAGGTCACAGCTCAGTTCCAGCTTGAAAGAAATGTGTTCTAATGTCATCACCGTGACCAACCCACCTGTCTGGTTGAGGCTGTGGTTGGCAGTGGGTAATTAGTATTCACCAGGATAGCCAGGCCCAGTGTTCCTCTGTGGATCCCAATAGACTGCCTCACAGCAAAAGGCTCTCCTTTGGTGTAATTACCTATTCCTTCCACACCAGTTGCCCTGGTGTGATGTCAGGCCCTCCACATTGTTTATTTTAATTAAAACAGAAATTGCAGGTCTTAGGTGCTTGTAATTACAGCCCATGAACTAAATTGACTGAGGCCCCTAATTAACCTGAAACACGTCTACCTGGCTGTAGTGTAAGTTTGGACTTGACTGGTGTAAGTAACTATGCTGGCACTGAAAAGAGAGCCCGAGAAGAGCAAGCTGAAGCCAGAGTAGAGGAGTCCCCCTCCAAAGACAGCCATAGGCAGCTGATACCTCCAGAACACAATACAAGTTCAATTTTATTTCCAAACATACTATTAGCACAGGACGCATTCAACAAAAATGTACTGATAACATCTGAAAATCAATTAATGTAATAATCCATGGAATAAAAAACAAACACAATAAAATAAACCACATGATCATCTCAATAGATGCAGGAAAAAATATTTGGCAAAATTCAACACCCTTTCATGACAACAAAAACAAACAAACAAAAAAGCACTCAACACATGAGGCAGAGCAGGGAACTTTTCTGTTAAATAAGGGCCATCTATAAAAACCACATAGGTAATGTCATACTTGATGGAGAAGACTGGATGCCTTCTTCCTAAGGCCTAAACAAAACAAGGATGTCTACCTTCACCACTTCTATTCAATATCGTACTAGAGTCCAGCCAAGGCAATTAGAAAAGAAAAATAATAAAGATATTTGTATTGAAAAGACAAAAAGTAAAACTATCACTATTTTTAGATTACATAATCTTATACATAGAAAATACTAAAGAATACCCTAAAAATAAATTAGAACTAATAATTAATGTTATCGCCTCAGCCAATACACTCATTTGGTTTAAGCTATGGTTAGCAAGTTAATTACTTAGCTAGGTTGCCGGATACAAAATCAATACACAGAAAACAATTCTATTTCTATACACTTCCAATGAAGAATCCAAAATGAAATTAAGAAAACAATTCAATTTATAAAAGCAACAAACATAATTAAACATTTAGGAATAAATTGAATGAAAAAATGTAAAACTTTTATTCTGAAAACCACAAAATATTGTTAGAATAAATAAAAGACATATAAGATTGGAAAAACAATCCATGTTCATGTACTGGGAGACTTAATATTGTTAAGATGGCAATATTACCAAATCCAAGGCAATCCCTCTCAGAACCCCAGATTTCTCTGTAAAAACTGAAAGCCTAATTGTAAGATGCATGTCATGGCATCAAAACTACAAAATTAGTCTTGAAGAAAACTAAGTTGGAGGACTTACATAAAATAAGCTAAAACCAATTAAGATCATTTTTTAAAACTAACTACAGAGCCGAGGATTTAGCTCAGTGGTGCTGCACCTGCCTCGCAAGCACAAGGTCCTGAGTTCAATCCTGGGTACCACAAAAAAAAAACACCAAAAAAAACCTAACTACAAAGCAACAGTAGTCAAGGCAGCGTGGTGCTGTCACAAGAATACATGCTTTAGACCAACAGAATAGAATTAAGTGTAGAGAAACGAACCCAGGTGACTGTGGTCAGCTGATTGTTGGCAAAGGTGCCAAGGCTGTCCGAACAGGAAAACCATCCTCCGACAATGATGTTGGGGCAACTGCCCAGCCACATGCAAAAGGATGTAGATGGACTCTTCATACAATGTGCAAAAATTAACTCCAAAGAGATTAAAAGCCTAAACATAAAGGCTAAAACTATTTTTAAAGTAGACACAAATCTTGATTACCTTGTATTTTGTAATGGCATGTTAAAATTAACCTCCGAAGCACAAGCAACAAACAAGAAAATAAACTGATGCCATAAAAATTAGAAACTTTTGTCGTTCAAAGGACACTATCAAGAAAGTGAAAAAACAAACACAGAATGGGAGAAAATATTTGCAAGTTATATATCTGATAAGGGACTTGAACTAGAGCATGTAAAAAAACTCTCACAGCCTTAACAATATTGACTTATTATCCAATTAAAAATCAGAAAAGGATCTGAATAAGCCTTTCTACAAAGAAGATATACAAATGACCAATAAATGCATCAAGGAACCTTCAATATCATGAGTCATCAGAGAAATGAAAATCAAAACCACACTTAGATACCACTTACCCACAAAGGCAGTCTCAATATCAATAAACATCAGGAAACAACAAAACCTCACTGTTGGAGCTGTGGAGACATTAAAACCTTCATACAGGTGTGATAAAAACCTAAGGAGAATATTTAATTTTTTAATGTACAGTAAAAGACACATTGCCATAATCACCCTCAAAATACTTCCACTCACTTCTAACACACTTATCATACTTGCCTCTTTCTGATGCAGTTGGAAGTCTTTCCCAAGTGTCTTTAGTTGCATTGTCATGGCTGCCTCAATAATTTGCAACAATTCAAAACCCTTACCTTTCCTAGTCATTTTGACTTTGAGAAGAGCCAGAAGTTGCATGGTACCGGATCAGGTGATTAAGGTGGATGAGGACACACCATACTGTTTTTATTTGTCAGAAATTGCCACCTTTTAAATAGACTCAGGACATTGAGGTAGTCATAAAAAGACACTCATGAAAGAGGACTTCCAGAACTGCTTCAGAAAGTGACAAGAATGATGAAATGCGTGTGTTCAAAGCAAGGGGAAGCATTTCGAGGTGGCAATGTGTCTTTTACTATAATATTTTTAATTTACACATTTATCTGTCTTTTGATCACACTTCGTAGATTTCTGGTAGAAAGGTAAAATGGTATGACCATTTTTAAAAACAGCCTGAAATTTCCTCAAAACTTAAACACAAAGTTACCATATATATGACCCAGCCCCTCTACTCAAAGAGAAAGGAATGTATTGGTCCCCTGTTATCAGTAGGGCACATGTTCCTAGATATTCTGAGGATGCCTGAAACCACAGATAATACCAACTCTACCCTACCTACATGTATCTATAAAATTCATAAATTAGGTACAGTAAGATGTTAACAATGATAACTAATGTTATAGCTTGTGTTTAGATGTCCCCCCAAAGCCTGAGACTGAGGTGGGGCTTTTTTTTTCAGAGGTGGCTGAATCTTGAGTGTGTGATGCTGACATTAAGGGCCAGTGATTACTAAATCAGTTCACTGATTAGTTTGACCGCGCCCTCATCCCGGGAGACTAGATAGAGAATAAAAGGGGCAAAAAAGACACTGTTAAGATCTCTTGTTGCTCCCCTTGTTGCTTTTGCTACCTTGTGGGCACCATGAACTGTTTCTCCTCTGTGATGCCCCTCTACCAAGCCACCCTGACTATGGACTGAACCCTCTACAAACTGTGAGCTAAATAAATCTTTCCCTTTTAACTTTAGGTGTCAGGTATTTTGTCTCAGCCAAGAGAGAAAAATAACTAAGACAACTAATAATATAATAGAATAATTGTGGTAACATAATATTATAAAAGTTATTTAAGACTTATGAATCATTTGCTTCTGGAATTATCAAATATTTTGGACCATGCTTGACACCTGGTAACTGAAACTACATTAAGTAAAAATGTGGCTTAATTCTGCCACCTGCCTCAAAAGCTCAAGTTTCCAAGTTCAATCCCCGGTACCAAAAAAACAAAAATAAGACTATTCGGGCCAGGGATTTAGCTCAGTGGTTCCATCGCCTGCCTCGAAAGAGGAAGGACCCGAGCTCAATCCCCAGTACCAAAAAAAAAAAATATATATATATATATATATACACATATATATATACACACACACACACAATGGAATATTAATCATCAACAAGAAAATAAATGAAATGATACTGCTACAACATGAATGAATGTTGGAAACATTTTTGTATATGAAAGAAGTCAGTCACAAATAGCACATATTATATAATTCTGTTTATATGTTATGACCAGAATAGGCAAATCTCTAGAAATAGAAAGTAGATTAGTACAACATTTGCTTAGGAATGGGGCAAATGAGGAGATAGGAAGGTGATAGCTAAAGAGTGCCGCATTACTTTTTGGGATAATGAAAATGTTCTAAACTTTATAAGGCTCCCTGAATGTATCTGTGAATATCCTAAAAACCATTGAATTGTGTGCAGATGCTTCTCAACTTACAATTAGATTACATCTCCATAAATCCATCACTGATTGAAAATATTGTGATGCAAAAATGCATTGAACACTGCCTACCTACTGAACATCATAGTACACTGCAGAGTTTCAGGACTATCTGAAAGCTGTGGCTTGCTGTCAATGCCCAGTATCACAAGGAAGTATTTTACTACTTATCACTTGTCTGGGAAAAAATCACTATTCAACATGCAGTTGTCAGTGTGTACCACTTTCACACCACCAAAAAGTCAAAACAGTTGTACATCTAGCCATGCAAAGCCAAGGATCACATTTGTTGAGTGGATGAGTTTCATGGAATGTGAATTATATCTTATTGAAGCTATTTGCAATGCTGAATACCTACTATGTATTATAGTACTATGTTCTATAGTACACTATACTGGATGCAAAAATAAAAGCCAGTAGTAATCTGAGAGGTTTTGGTTTGGGGTTTTTTGTTTATTTGTTTGGATGGATGGATGGTTGTTTTGGGGGTTTTTTTGGTTTGTTTGGTTTTTTTGGTACCAGGAATCGAATTCAGGGTCTTGTGCTTGCCAGGCAGGCACTGTACCACTGAGCTACATCCCTGGCCCTTTTTTGTTTTTTAAGTTATGCTTCTTCAGGCCGGGGACGTAGCTCAGTGATTCCGCTGCCTGCTGCGCAAGGTCCCGAGTTCAATGCCTGGTACCAAAAAAAAAAA
>NW_004624919.1:1285659-1383357 GCF_000247695.1 Heterocephalus glaber
AAGAATTTAAGAAAAAAAAATTACTGAAAGTGAAATGATACCAGTGGTTACATCTGAGTGACTATTGCTGAGATTGTAGCTATTCTGTTTTACCCCCATAGCTAGTTCTTACATGTAGTCTTTTAGTAATCAGGAATCAATGAAAGAATATAAATGTTACTAAAGTGTTTTAATTTGTTGGGTTATAGTTTATTATTCTTAAAACAATGGTCTGTGTTTAGGATTCCAAAAGTCATTTAGAACGGAAGGGCAGGGGGGCTTATGACCATATACAGCTCAAACTTCGTTTCTCCACCATACTCTGGGTACCACAGGAAACATTCCTGCCGTGCCACAGCTTCTGGCTTTAAACTTCCATGTCACAATATTTCTATTTTTCATGTCACAAATGAGTTGGCAAAGTAGGCGGTGCCAGTCTTCTTGAAAGCAAATTCCACACTAAGGTGACTAGTATTTACTTGACTATACATAGAAGCAACTCAAATCACCAAATATAAACCCAAACTAAGTGTACCCCAATTTCATTTCTTAGCCAGCTGACCAAAGTCCTTGGGGACATGTGACAGTACAGAAAAACAGGAGCAATAGTACAAATGTCAGAGAGGAAGACAGAGTAAGTTTAATCTATTTCAGCTTAAGTAGCCTTTTTTTCTTCCAGTACTAGGGACTGAATCTAGGATCTTGTGCATGTTAGGCAAGCACTCTACCACTGCACTGAACCCCCAGCCCCTTGATATCTTATTTCCACAAATTTGGCAGAAATAAATGCCCATGAGAACACATTACTAGGACCCCTGGCAAGGGTTCTGAACTGTGCTGTAAAGCTAGCTTGGGAAAGGAGTGCAGTAATTCTGGGAGAGTGATTGGGACCATACTGCAGAGGGCTTTGAAAGTCAGGTGAGGAAATCTAGCTGTAAGTGTTCAGGTAGAGGCAAGCTACGACAGCAGTCCCTCTTACAAAGAAAACAGCATTACTTTGTTTTAGGGTGATAATTCTGGCAGTAATGGAAAGAGCTTATTGTTTTTCTTAGTTTCTTCTTTTAACTCACTGCATTTCCATTTTCTCTATTTCCTCTTTCTTTTTCTCTTTCCTTCTTCCTTCCTTCTTTCCTTCCTTTCATCAACACTGGAAATCAAACCCAGGGCCTCATGAATGCTAAGCAAGGACTTTACCACTGAGCTACACTCTCAGTCGTTACAGTATTTCTTATGTACTCCCCTCCCTCTTTAAAATGAAAAATTTATATAAAAGATATAGAAGATTATGAGAAAAGTTGAAACAGTTGATATTCTTATTGAGTATTGGATCCAGATGTGCCTGAGGCATATTTCCCCCATTTCTCTTGGGGAGAAGGAGCCAATATTGCCCCTTTGTTTTTAACTATGTTTCAGTTGGGCTTTTGTCTCTAGTGACCCAAGGAGTCCTGGCTAGTGCAGTTTGACTTGGCTTCTCTCTCTCTCTCCCCCTTCTCAGTGACTCATCTCCCCAGCACCTTACAGCTCCCCCAGGTCCTCCCTTCTAGAAACTGGCTGCGACACATCCAACTTGCTGCTTCATGTTGAATGTTTTACTTGGCTCTGAATATTTTAATGACCGACAGAATGTGAAGGAGCCATGAAAGAGGCTGTGCCAAGGTGGGGATTCCATAAAACATATCTTCTTGGGGAAGAGAGTAGGCAAAAACAATAACCGGAGCTATCATTGACTCGGGAATTGTGCCATGTGCTTGAAGAGAGTTCGCTCATTTCATCTTCACAGTAACTCCACACTCAGCTTCTATGGTATTTCTCATTATATAGATGAGGACATTGAGGTCAGGGAGCTTAAATAATTTGCCTAGAGTCACAGAGTTAGGAAGCAGTGGAGCCAAGTTATGAACTCAGGAATTTTACTTTGTAGTCCATATTCTGAACCACGTTGTTGACTTAAATAATGAAGTGACTTAAGTAAGTTAGTATAGTGGAATTGGTTGATGGGAAGTGTTTATGGTCTTTTCTTCAAAATAACCTTCTATGTCTTTTATATAAATTTTTCATTTTAGAGAGGGAGGGGAGTACATAAGAAATACTGTAACAACTGAGAGTGTAGCTCAGTGGTAAAGTGCTTGCTTAGCATTCATGAGGCCCTGGGTTTGACTTCTCATTTTCCTCATTTTCTCCTCTAGCTATCTTGATGCAGAAGAGATGGGCATGTCCCCAAAAGTGCCAGGCTTGTGTAGTTCTTGTTTAGAGAACCCAAAGGAAAGAGGCAAAACAGACACGGATGATAGGCTCTACTTCCCAAGAGTCATCAAGGTTAAGGTCAGCCACTGGGTCTCCTGCTGTGTTAGTCAGCTGTCTATCACTATAACAAAATAGCTAAAATAATCAAATTATAAAGAGAAAAGGTTCATTTCAGCTCACAGTATTGGAAGTTTCAGTCCATGACTGTTTCAGGCCAATGGCAAGGCAGCACATTATGCCAGAAGTATCTCACCTCGTCACAAGCCAAGAAGCAAAAGAGAGTGAAGAGGGAGCCAAAGTCCCAGTGACCCAAAGACCTCCCACATGCCTCTGTTTCCTAAAGGTGATAGTGCCTCACTGGGGACCTCCCAATAGTGCCTCCCTGGGGACCAAGCCTTTCCCACAGGGACCTTTGGAGGATATCTATGGTAACTATAGCACCACCACCCCAAAAATTACAATTGCCATTTCAAAGCTTATTTCCCACCCACAGGATGTGGGCTTCTTGGGGGCCTCAGGTCATGGGAGTCTTTCTCCCACCTGCTTCTTCACAAAAGAAGGACTGGCTTGGAGCCCTAGGCTGCCTCTGTGGGCACCAACTGAGTCAGGCAGTGGGCGTTCTTATGCCGGGAGGCTGCTGAGTCAAGGGGCCACGGGCCAAGGCTCAGGCTGCTCATCCTGCTCCACTTGGATGGGTGGTAGGGAGAGATCAGCAGGCCATGCAGGGCTGCTCTGCCTGTGCAGCAATTGGAGACAGGGATGGTGAAACATTCGGGGAAATTCAGGTGCCAAATGCCTCTCCTAGAGGTGCATTAAAAGTGTCTGGTAACTGAGCAGCCCAAGTAGCAGGCATCTCTGGGGAGTTTCTCAGCACAGGCCTCACCAGCCCCACTCCCTCCTGCCAGGGGAGGGAGAATCCTCACATTCAGACACACCTAGCTTGCCTCCACCCCATCCAACCTGCAGACTCTCTGATTGTTCCCTTTATCTCACAGAGCCTCCTTATTCATAAATAGAAATCATGAATTTTATCTGGTATAATAAGATGATGATAGATTTATTTGCATTTTTTACCTTTCTTAAGTCAGTTTTAGTAAAGTATATTTTTCATGAAAGAATCTCCTTCAAATGATTTCCCATATTTTAATACAAAATGGTTTACATATTCTTTTGTTATCTCTATGTCTGTCTATTGCATGTACAGACTCCCCACTTTTTACCTTTTTAGACTCTGCTCTTAACTTGTTGACCCTCCCAGACATGTTTTATGCTTATATTGTTAAATTTTACTCTTATTTTATTATTCCCTTCCTGTGTTACTGAACCTTTTGTGTATTTAATCTATTATTTTTTTCAAATCTCTTAAATTAATGATAAATATTTAAAGCTATAAATATCACTCCAAGTATCACTTCAGATGCATTCTACAAGTTTTGACATGTACAATTTCCATTACTCTTCAGTTAAAAACATTTCCTGTAAAATATAGTTTATGATTTCTCATCTGAGATATGAGTTATTTAGAAGTGAGTTTTAGTGTGCACTCTTCGATAGCTCAGCTGGTAGAGCAGAGGACTGTAGAAGTGAGTTTTAAAATTTTGACTATGTGTTATACATTTGTCTATATAAATATATATATATACTTTTTAAAGCTATTATACTCACACTGTGTTCCCATCATTTACATGGCAGAATACTTGACAAATAGTAAATGATCAAAAATTATTGGAAGATACATGAGAAGAAAAGGAGAGAGGGAAAGAGAAAAGAAAGGTATGGTGAAAGGAAAGATGAAGGGAGAAAGGTCACCAAATTTTCGGACCAACTGAACAGGAACAGTTCTTCTTCCAGGACAGTTGTTAGGACGGTCAGAGGAGTAAGCACCAGAGGGCAGCCAGGCCCCAGTCGCAGGCTTGAAAGTTTCAGAGGAATTGGAGTGTCTGAATCTCAGGCTGAGTTCTGCTACCCTCTGTGCTTCCCCTCCACCTGTGCCAGCCAGGTGCCCACTGCCAGTGAGGGTCCACAGAGAGCAGAATCTTCTGGCAGCCCCTGTGCTCTCAGTCACATACAGCAGAGTGTAAGGTAAAGGAATAACCTGAATGACTGGGGCAGAGTTTGGTAAGATGTCCAAAGGTGAGATAAATGGACACATTCATCTGGCTTCAGGGAACACTGTCTTCCTTCTAAACTGTCCCTTTTAAACTGTTTGCTCATACCTGAAGAAGGCTCAGCAGCCATGGAACCTAATACACTCTCTGAAACCTCCATTTCCTAGCAGTAGGACAACAGTGTCAGCCACTAATCAGCCAGGCTGGTCACACACTGTGCCCCACCCTGTCACGTTCTGTCCTGTGCAGTCTTCTGCAGTACTCCCTCAGGTCCTTAACTCTGAATTGGTCAGCTGCCTATCTGGGAGCAAATCCATTCAGCCTCCTTCTGCTGATCTGTTCTAGGATCTACATTCCCCAATGTCTAATGTATCCTGGCTTCCTGGTGTTTCAACCAATAGCAAGCAGTAGAGGATGATCGAAAGGGAAAATCCCTAATGTTTCCCCCTTCTGTCTGTCCCCTGTAGCATCTGTGGAAGTCATTATGTCTCCCCCATCATCCCTTCCCATTGGGCATAAACTGCCAAGACTCCTGGAATCTGGTAACAATACCTCCTCTTAGCATTCCTCCTACCTTAAGGGTGGTAGCAGCTTCCTGCTTTTGCTAAAATCTGGATTATCTCTGCTTTTTTAGTCACTTGCATGACTAACTCTCTGTATTAAATGTCTAGAGAAGTTCCCATTTGGGGGCTGGATATTAACTAATACAAACCCATTTTATAGATGGACCCTGAAGTGAAGTTCAGAGAAGTTAAGGAAGAATTGTATGGAAACACCAGTAAAGAAAACACCAGTAGAGCCCTGGGACAAGTCCAACTCCAACACATAGCAGCCATGAGATCTTCTAAGCCTCAGTTTCTCCTTTGGCCAATGTAGGTGATGACAATATTTCTAACATATTAGCCAATAGTTCTAATATTTCAACTAACCAGAAAGTCTGGCACATGGTCACATAGCTAATTTCCTATTCAGTTCACAGTCCCCTGTGTCAAATAGCCTGAATTAAGTTGTTAATGACTTGGGTTCCCAAATCTCCTATGCCAACTTTGTGGTCTAGACCCTTTCCTTAGGGATTTCCTTCTAGGAATCCTTTCTTCTCCCTCCACTGTCTCTCTCACATAGAATTTCCCCACCCCTCCCCCAAGTGCAAGTGGTTCTAGCTGGTTTTCCCTCCTCAGTTCTCATAAGGGACCAGGCCTCAGGCATGGCTGCAGAATATAACCCTGACTCCAGACACTCAGGAGGACGACAGAGACCCTAACATATAGCCCAATGCCGTTACACCCAGGAGCCATCTGGCCCCACTCAGAGGTAAATAATTAAGTGGATTTTAAAGGCAACTCTGCCAATTTTGGGTTGACTCTCCTCAGCTCAACCTGAAGGAGCCAGCCTCCAGTGCCCGTTAAACCCAGCCTGGCCATGCACCAAGAAAGAAAAGATTACCACCTGTGAGTGCGAAGCCTCAAATCCTGTCCTGGCTTCATTCAGGTCAGATACTTTAGGCCCAAAGACTCTAAACTTGATTTCTAACAAGTTTCATATTTACTTCTCTCCTCTGGGAGACACACTTCCTTACTCACCAGTGGTGAAGGCCCTACCATTCACATTCAGTTTCAGTAATGAACCTCTGGCATCCACTAGAGTCTTGGACCCAAAAAGGGAAGTTTGCACTGGTCCAACTCTTACCCATCAACATCCAGGACATCACAGGGTACACAGTGGATGCCCTCTCAATGCATCTCCCTTTGGAGTCTCCTGGATGATTTGTTTCCATGGATGTGCCCAAGTCCCAAGTAAGATTCTCAGTGTATGCATATGGTCACCACCATGGTCATTCATTTATTCATCAAAACTGCTATGATGCCAATATCATTTGATCTGTAGACAGAAAAAAAAACTGTTACCTCATTTCCTGCAAGGGAGGAACAAAACAGACTCAAATCTGTCCCTTTATGAGCTGAGTAGTTTTTGTTACTTCTTGCAGTTAAAAGTGATTCTAAAAATCACATCCTCTTAAGTAATGCAGGAATACTATTAGGAAGCTGATAATCTTCCTTAACTTCTACAGGTACCTTTATGTTAATAGCTTGGTATAGTCTTGCCTACTTCTTACTATATTTGTAAAACATATACAGGGCTGAGATTTGTTTAAATGTATAACTTTATTATCAAACACACACATATACAAAAATTAAAATTATTCAAAGAGAAACAATGCAAGGGAAAAAAACTATAATAATATTCAAATATAGTAGAACTCAACCAAAGCAAAACTGAAAAGTACTTAAACATTTTTCTGTATAATTTAAAAAAAATCTCAAGCACTAACAAGACATCAGAGGATGTGATTTGTTTTAGAAAGATTTTCAAAACTAATATTGAACAAATGGTGGTCTGGAAAAAATTCTAATTAGCTACTAGACTCCAAATAGGACAAATTTTTTTTAATTTAAATTTCAATACAGTCATATGACACATGATGGAAATATAATCTGAGAAATATGTTATTAGGCAATTTCATCTGTGTGTATCACAAAGTACCACACAGAGCGCCAACTTCTAAGTGCAAATTGAAAAGGTATACGTCAATCATCTGTGATGGTCCCTTGATATTATCCAAATACGCAGTTAAACATGAGATACATGAGGCTACTGGCAGAGCAGCACAATGTTTTACAGTAAACTCTTTTATGTAAGTGGGATTATGCTCTAAGGATGAAAAGCACAGCATGTTATCATAAGTACCCAGAACAGTAACAATCATTCATCACACTATCGAGTATTGTGTACTGTACATAGTTGTATATGCTTCTTCTGGAAACACACCCTTCTCTCCTTTGATCTCAGTGACTCTTCCTTCCCAACCCACTGATGAGCTCCAGCCTAGTCTCTATCTACATCTCTTCCTATAGTTTTAAACACAGTCTATATATGGATTCTTTCCAGATTCCAGCCTGTAACTCTGATCTCGCCCCTTCCCCTCCTGCCACCCCTACCCCTTTGAGCCTTTCCTTCATATTTCAAGTTATCAATTATTCATTTTAATCATTTTAATCCTTAATTGCACTTTCAGTTTCTCACACTAGAGAAACTATTTAGTATTTACACATGTGTGTCCTATTTATTTCACTTAAGAGTATGCATTTAGCCATACATTTAGCTATAAATGTTTCTACTTTCTCATTGTTTATGGCTGAGTAGTACTCCATTTTATAAAAAAAAAACACATCTTCTTTATCCAGTCTCCAGCTGATGGGCACTTGGACTGTTTCCAAGCTTTAGGTAGAACAAACTGTGCCGCTATAAACATGGGTGCACATATATCGCTGTGGTATGATTCTTTTAATTATTTTGGGGAGATACCCAGCAGGGGAATACCTGCGTTGAATGGGACCTCTAGTCCTAGTTCTTTGAGGTATCTCCATACTGATTTCCATAGTGGTTGCACCAGTCTGCACTCCCACCAAAAATGGAGAAGGGTTCCTTTCTCCCCACACCCCCGCCAGCATTTGTTATTGGATGAATTCTTTATAACAGCCATTCTTTCTAGGGTGAGGTGGAATCTCAGTGTTGTTTTCATCTTCATCTCTCAAATAACCAGTGATGCTGAACATTTTTTCATATATTTATTTGCTGCTTTTATTTCTTTGTCTGAGAAATGTCTGTTCATTTCAGATGCCCATTTTTGAATTGGGTCTTTGAATTTGGGGGGTCTAATTTCTTTCAGTTCTTTATATATTCTAGATAATAGTGTTTGGACTGGGATTTGAATCCAAGCCTCTCAAATTTCGTAGTCCTCTTAACCACTGTGGTATTCTGCAGATTCCTTGAGAAGAAAACTGTGCCCATGATGTAGGTGACTCAAAGTGTGTCTCATGAGCCCTATGAGACTAGGTTCTCACTTGTGTCTGCTCCTGTGTCTGCCCCTACACCTACAGCTTCAGAGGGAAGGGCCATCCTGGACCGAGGCCTGTCATCTGAAGAGGAGGGGCTGTGTCTGAACTCTTGCCCAGCTCTGGCCAGAGGTTCCCAGTGGGTTAATTATGCCATTTTAAACCTGAATCAATAAGAGAAGGGAAAATGCTTTCTCAGAAGATTCTAAACCTAACACAAAACATAAAAGAGAGCCTCTCTCAAGACCATGCTGCTTCTGTGTGAAGAAACATACTGACAGAAGAGATGGCTTCAGAAGAAGGAGACAGGTTCCCCTCTTGAGATACAGAGGCTGCGTGGGAGAGAGGCAGAGAATGGTGGGCAGAAAAAAAGGAAGAAAAGGAAACAGACAAAAGCGGAGAAAATGAAAATGACAGAGAAAAGGCAGAGGGAAAACCAAGATGTCAAAAATAACCCAGAAACAGAGAAGCAGAGAAAAGGAACAACACATAAAAAGAGAAAGTAGCACAAGATCAGAGACTGAAATGAACAGAAACAGAAAATGAATGAAAGAAAAGGGTAAACAGGAACTGGAAAAGACAGAGGAATGAAAGAAGTATGAAAAGAAGAAAGGAAGAGAGCCAACGGGAAGAGAGAAACAGAGACAAACAAAAATAGAGGGAGAGAGAGGTCTATGTCAGGTTCTTAACTAATGAACATTTTTCCTTCTGGTCCTGCATTCTTTGGGGGCAACCAGAGTGGGACGACTCAAGGCAGCCAGGGGAAAGGGGAGGTGCCTTGGCCACTGCTCCTGGCATGCGGGACACTGGCCACACTTGACACACCACCAAAAGACAGACATCTGCCTCTGAGTCAGTTCCTTTCTTCATGGCCCCACCTGCCCCACCTTTTGGACTAATGTTCCAGGGATAATTACAGAAAGCCTGCCGGAGTGGGGATTTATGAGCCTAGGGACAGCCTGACTCTGGAGGGGGAGGGGAGGCTTGAGATGGGGAGGGTCACAGCCTCCATGGGCTGAGCACTCAAAGTTTCTATTATCTGTCCAGGCTATAACCCCAATTCTCTCATTATTCATTCGACCTTTCTGCTCTTCTACCAGCCTCTCCTTCCACCAACTTCTACATCTTTGTACCTAATGCAAGGATGCCATCTGCCATCTTTTCAGTTCCTTTGTCAATTTCTCTGCTCATCTACCAGTACTTTCTCCTCTTTGACATCTGCTCCATTCATCTGCCATCCTTCATTTACCTAGCTCCACTCATCCATCCAGCCATCTAGCCAGATAAGCTCCATGATTCAACCCATATCACATCTGTCTTCCAGCTCTTCTACCCAGCTGTCAACCCATCTTCCATCATCCCATCCTCCCTTGCATACCAACATTTCCACCCTCTACCAACTCCTTCAAACTCTGCAGAGCCTTCAGTCATCACTATCATTCAATTCATCTGCCAAACTTTTCATCCATAAATTAGGCTGTGTATTTCACAACCCATCACCATCTGACATTTTCTCTATCCATGCACCATTCTCCGAGCTCTTCCATCCATACTCCAGACCCCCACTTGCTAACTTCTCCATATATTTGTTAATCCCTCTCCTTTCCTCCAAATTCTCACTTGTCACTCATGTATCTTTTTTCCAAATCCTCCTTCCTTCTAACAAAATCTCCAGCTTCTCTGTATTTTTAGATCACCCACACCAACCCTTTCATTCAGTGGGCCATGCCTCCCTCCATCTATAGATACAACCCTATGTCCAAGGCACCAACATGTAACCACCATCCACTACCCTACTGATCTATTCATTCAGCAACCCTTCCTACACTGTTAACAACTTGTTACCTTCATGCACCAAGCCCTCAATACTCCAACTTCCTCTTAATGCACCCACTGACTTCACAAGGGCCCCAACCAAGCCCTCAGGATGGTTCTGTAAAAAGAAAATGAGTGTGTACAGCTACAGACCTGAGGTGTAAGCTTGGTTTGGAGTACACTGGCAGTGTAGCTCAGCCCAGGGCTCCCTCACTTCATCACAGCTTTGGGAGGGTCTTCAAGGCTATTAAGGAAACTGGACAGAGTAGAAAGGAAAGTGGGGGAGAGGTCCTCTTACCTCTGTTAAGGACGCTGGTAAAGTTAATTACAGCCAGCTTTGCACCCTCCTAACTAACTGGACAGCACAGAGGAGGCCTCACCCCGCTGATTTCTGCCCTGGCCTGTCCTGGCTGCCCTAATAGGCACATCCAGGCCACAACCCCTCCTCTGCCTGAACCCTTGAGTTCTGAGCTGACTTCAAAGACCTTGAAGAGGCAAAGCCGTGTTGGACCAAGGCCTAGGCAGATTTGCAGGGCTGGGGTTATAAGCAATGCCAAGCTCAGCAGTGACCCAATCACTCCTATACAGCACCATCCATCCTCTTAAATATCAAAAAATCTCTTGTCTACTTATGGGCCAGAGCACACTCACACTAGATAAATCACAGATAATACAAAGAGGTTGATATTACATCAAACTTGACATACATGGGGAATCAGCAAAATGTGCTTTTGTATTCCTCTTTCTGCATTCTCTGGCTGTCACTTGATCTCTTAGAGCCATGGTATCCCTATTTTTGTAAACTGTGGGTCAAAAAGCTCCTACCGGGGCCAGGGATTTAGCTCAGTGGTTCCACCGCCTGCTTCGCAAGCACAAGGACCCAAGTTCAATCCCCGGTACCAAAAAAAAAGAAAAAGAAAAAGAAAAAAGCTCCTACCTACTTACTGCATAGGGTTGTGATTTTTAAAAATCACATGTGTTGTATAAATGTATAGAGCCTGACCCACAGAAGGCCCCCATCAGGAGATGCCTTCCCCTCTTGCTTGGACAGCCCTAGTGGCTAAGACCTATTCTTCTCTGTGTATCAGGGAAAACAGGTTATATTTCTACCCCCAGCCCAAGCTGCCTAGGCTACAAAGCTGAGCCTTCCCTACACACACCCAACACATTCTGTACCAGCATTTCCATTGAAAAACTTCTGTTTTTAAGAAATTTTTAATGTCTGCAAAGTTTTGAAATGAGGCGAAACTTGGCCAGAGCCAGAAACAAATTTCTCTTGCAAATCCCAGCCCTCGCTTCCAGACTGGGCCAGCCCCTGGCCAGAAATGGAGCCGACAAATGAGTGTGAGTTTCTGTCAGTTGGGTTTCCAAAGTGGCGTTCAGCAAATGATCCGTCTAATTGCTTTTGATATCTAGAAAAGCTAATTAAGGTAGTAATACTTGGCCCTTGTATAATAATAATAATAATAATAATAATAACCCTTTATATGTAAGGAGCGTCTTTCATCCAGGGATCACAAAGCCTTTACAAACATTAATTAATCCTCACAACTCACCTGTGAGGTGGGTGTAATTAGCCCCATTAAAATGGGTGGCTGGGTGAATTGAGGCACGGATAGAATAAGGGATGTGGTGGAGATCACACGCTACATCTCCAGCCAGGACAGGGACAGCTCCAAAGATTCCAGAAGCTGTTCTCAGCTTTCTAGGCTCTCCTCCTGGCTCCCTGTTGGCCGTCTCATGGAACCACCAACTACCCTACTCCACCCTCATCAAGAGCCAAAACTTCCTCTTGGTAGCCCTAGAGAAAATCAGAATGCCAAGTTTATGCCAGACTCTTGGTCCACAGCTAGTCCCTTCCCCTCTCTGAACCTGTATTTCCTTGCCTATAAATCAATAGGACTAGGTTCTGTGGTGCCTCACATACCCAATATCTAGCCCCACAGTCTCTTCCATTTCTCACTTCACAAGCAGGTTTTGAGGACCTCAAAACTACCAAAAAAGACTCAGGTTTAGCCAATATCCCTGGGTAGTTGGGCTGCAAATAAAAACACAAAATAGATAATTAGATTTGAATTTCAGAAAAAAAATGAATCATTTCTTAAATATGTCCCATGCAATATGTGGGATATGCTTATATTAAAACAGGATTTGCTATTTGTCTGAAATTCAAATCTAAATGAGTGTCTCTGCATTTTTTTCCAGGAAACTCACATAGTAGCCATGAGTTCTGGGCCATGCACAGGCAGAATTTACTCACATCCTGATCTCAGGTCATCCTGGATCTAGTGCCAGGGCAGGCACTAGAATTCTCATTTTAACACTAAAATTAGTTTAGAGAAGGGCAGTGGCCTCCCCAGAGTCCTACATTTCTCACCAATCTGGACAACTCTAGAATTCCCACTGATACCCCAGTGGTTCCCCAGGGCCCAGAGGACAAAGTCCAAACTCCTTTATGGTATCCTTTCTGGGACCTGAAAATCAGACCCCAGAACCTCCTAGCCTCCTGGTGACCCACTGGCCAGTGTCACATGCACAGTCAGGTTCAGTTCAGCTAGCTGCAAGAAGTACCCACCTTTCCTTCCCTCAGGCCCCTTAGTGATTCCTCTACATTTTCCTGAAAGATCCCTGTATGTCCGCAGGGCTTTGCCCTACATTCCTACTGTGCTAACCTCTGGGCCATCACAGCCCTGGTGTTCGTGTCTGTGTGTGTGTGTGTGTGTGTGTGTGTGTGTGTGTTCTCTATTTTCTGTTCTCCTGTCACCAGTATACTCAGTGCTGTTTCTTGGCCCCATGCCTTGGACTACACTATTCCCTCTGCCTAGAATTCCAAAAAAATCATCACCCAAAATTAACCAAGTCATTCATTCATTCAACTAATATTTGTTAAGCACTCGCTATGCATCAAGCATATCATCCCCACCATCATGAAATGTCCAGTCTAGTGCAGGGGTCAGCAAAGGTTTTCTAGAAAGGGAACATGCACACATTCCTGCTTCACACATAAGCCAAGACCATCCACATCCAGGCAGACAAACTCAAGCACAAACACAGATTCATACAAAGAATTCAAACTGAATTCTTGCTTTTCACCTACTCATGCTTACATACACACTACATGTGTGTACATGAACATGTCATGCACACATATGGTTCACAAATCCATACCATGTGTATGTGAGCATGCAGGCATATTATACATATGTGGTGTATGTATACTACAAAATCCTCTCCCACCACATGTTCTGTAGGAACAACTGCCCATGAAAATCATATTTTTGGCATTTCTGGACTACCAGCTCTATCTGATTTCTGCTACCAATCTCAGCTCTGAAGAGGGCCACAGGAAGTTCCCATTTCCCTGGCTGGCAAATTCCAGTCCTCTATCCCCTAGAGAGACAGAAACTCCTCTAGCTTCCTGTGAGCTGGCCAAGTCCTGTGTGCCCAGCACGCCCAGCCAGCATGTGACATGAGGAGATAAAGAAGGGTCTGGTGTCCAGCCCAAAGCAAGGCTACTGCAGTCAAGGCGGATTCCTTGGCCTCCCTGGGGTCAGTGTTGGCACGTTGGAGTCCTCCAGGGAAAGACCTTGGACTGCATCCAAGGTTGAATGTCCTCTTATCTGAAGGACACTGACAGCTTTCCTGCTCTGCTTTCCTCTGCTTCCAACACTTCTACCAGCCTTGAGGAGCTCAGGGCCCCCAGAAGCACCCCCACCACTGCTCCTTTAACTCTTGCTGAGCCCTCAGGCTCCAGACCAAGCTGGCTGGCTGTCTTCCTAGACAGGAGCCTTGTCTCATACCCGCTCCCAGTTCACACACTGCTGCTTAGAACTGGAGACTGGGATGCTACAAAGCTCAGAAGTGACAGTGACAGGAATTCAGAAGCTGGTGAACCCCAACTCCCAGCCTCTCCATTGGCTGATGAGCAGCATATGGTCACTCTGTGGGCATCCTCACTTTGAAAAATGCATTCATTCAACCATTTAAAACAAAGGTGCTGAGTCTGGTGCCTGGTGCTGGGGACTCAGTGATTAATACACAAGAGTCAATGGGGGGCGGGGGATTTAGCTCAGTGGTTCTGCTGCCTGCCTCACAAGTACAAGATCCCCAGTTCGATCCCCAGTACAAAAAAAAACCCAAAAACAAAAAAAGGAGTCAATGGGTACACTGAGGGAACAAAAACCTGACCTCCAAAGGAACCCATCAGCATGGCCTTCTGGAGCCAGGAAGGCCTCACAGAGAAAGTGATATCTGGATGGAGTCTAGAAGCCAAAGAGGAATGTACATGGAAGAGCAAGCTGTATGTGTTCAACAGCAAATGCAAAGGACCAGAGACTGGGCTTGGTGCTCTACAAACACTTGTTGATTGAATAAGCAGGGAACCTCTGGAGGCTTTTTAATGGGGAAATCACACAGACTATTACTTATAAATGACACCTCTCATTGGCAACTGGGGACCCGCAGACCTCCACTTCTCACTCAAGAAGTGGCTTCTTTGTCCAAAACAGATGAATCTTCTCCCAAGGACCCAACAACTCCATGAATCCCCTGTTCCCTGTCCCCACTACACGCATACATGTAGACAAAAACACATCACAGAGACACCCGCTGGCTGCAAAGGCACGTGTGAACATGGACACACATACACACGTGAGCCAACCATACATGTGCAACCACGTGCAGCCCATGCCTACATGTAACAACAACAGCAAACACTTTCATTCCACCTCCCCATGGGCCAGATCTATGCATTTATTAATTTGGTTAATTCAGTCCCCTAAGGCAGGAACTATTGCGTTCCCCTTTTTTACAGGTACGAAAACTAAGAGATGAAGATGTGAGTCATTTGCCCAAAGTCATAGAGTTAGAAAATGGCAGGGCTAGGATTCAAATCAGGTCATTGGGTTTTAATAATTATGCTCTTAATCACCATAGCACCATGGTCCCAGTTTCTCTCCCCAGCCTCCTGCCCACTCCCCAGCCCTCCATACCTTCCTTGAAGTCCAGCTGTGCTAAGCCCCTTGTGGCTCCCCAAACAAGCAACTCCTGGTCTTTGGCACGTGTCTTTCTGTTTCCCTCCAAGGTTCACATCCTTGATGAGGTCTGTTTTATTATCTGTTTACCAAACATATATTAAGCACAGGCTACTGGTCTGAGTCTTTGTGCTGAGTATTTTATGTGCATTCTCTCACTCCATCCTTTCTGCTACCTCATGAAAGTTCTACTGTTATTAGCCTCATCTTGCAAATGAGTAAACTGAGGCACAGAGTGGTTAGGTCATTTGCCCAAGGTCACAAAAAGGCAGAGGCTCAAACTGTCCTGACTCAAGAGTCTTAGCTCTTCATTTCATGTTACATTGCACTCTACTTCGTTTTGGCTCCTACAACTGAAACGTCTTAGGGAGAGGAAGAGGAGAAGATGGAAGGAAGGAAAAGGAGGAGGAGGAAGGGGAGGACCAATAGAGACAACAAAATGTACAGCTACTGGTGACTATGAGTACTGAGCACAGGCAGGGTGGGTAGCAGGACGTGCAGAGAAACTTGCAAAGTTTATCCCCGTGCCATGACCAATACTTTCGAAATATGGAAAAGTTAAAAGTATTGTGCTATGAATACCCATAAACCTGCCACTGAGATTTGACAATTAATATGTCAGTGTACTTGTTTTACCTCCCATCTATTCCTCTTGCCAGCCATGACCCACTTAAAATGGCAGACATGTTGAAGACTTTTCCCATCTGAAGAGGTGGCCAAGGCTGAGATCCCTTGGGAAAATCACTGGGGTGACCCAGGTTCAGAGTTTTTACTGGGCCCAAAGACCCTGCACATAATTCACATATACACCTGTAGGCACACGCAAGCACACGCAAGGACACAAGAATACAATGGATCAGTGAGCTCCTGGATTTGGAAGAGAGCCAGGGCCCACTGATGGTCACTTGCCTGGTTCCATCCTGCCTGCTGCCGTCCCCACAGAAGGAACCAGGTCCCACCAGCTCAGTGAGGCCACCAGGAGGCCCCTGGTGGGGGCCAGGCTGGGGGAGGGGCGTTTCTCTAATTGAGCTGCTTACCGATCACCCAGCAGAGGAAACAGCCCCTGGCTTCAGCCTCCAAATGACAGGAAACGCCATGGAGGGCTACTCGGGCAGTAATTACTACTTTGAGAAAGGAGAAAAAAAAGCTGAGGGGGGAACAGTTCCAACCCAAATAATCTGCTCATCAGGAGGATGGGAGGATGTTTCAAGGAAAAGACATTTTGAAAAGGCTTCAATCAATCTGACAAGCAATTATCTGCTTAGCTGCTGGTACAAATCCCGATGAGAACTGGTGCCCCTCCCAGGAAAACAGAAACTTCCTACTGACACTCAGTCCCCACCCCACCCCAACCCCTTGAAGCCAGAAGGGTGAAACACGGATTGTGACCCACCCGGGAAACCTCGGCGCCAGGGCAGCCATGGGTAGAAGGGAGTAGTTGTCTGACTCTTCCCCACTGCCTTTCACATCCACATGTACACACACACACACACACACACACACACACACACTCCACTCGGTGCAAGCACATGCCTTGTCCCACATGTTGTAGAATAAGCCTGTTTCACTAGTCCATCCTCCACTCAGCCATATGCATTCTTACATCATTAATTCATTCAACAAACATTTTTAAAAGAAAATTCATCAGGACACCAGTGATGGAGATGAGAGACACCCAAACCCTTCTAAATACAGCAGAGGAAGGAGGTCACTGTCACTTGCTTTGTGTCTCCCAAGCCAATCTGGAGAAGAAGCACAGAGAGGAGCAGAGAGAGTCTGGCTGGGAACGGAAGACCAAGTGTGACCAGGCAGGTCTGGGCCCCTCCAGAGCTACAGGAAGCTGTGCCGGTCTCTTCTCTCCCCTACCCACCCCTGCCCCATCCTTCCTCCTCTAGCCACCTCTCCCCAGCCTGGCCTTAGCTCTTACTCTTGCTTCTGTTCTTTGGCCGTGGGACAGATTAAGAGCAGCCACTGTCCTACTGAGGAGGATCTCAGCCCTGCCTACTATTCTGAGCAGAGTCTCAGAATGATCCCCCAGAAGCAGCTAAGTCCTTTACCTGCAGCCTGACATGCCTCCCACTTGGTGCTAATGCTACACATACAGGCTCACACACTCACATAGCACATGTACACACATGTCAAACACACCACACATGCCACACACGATACCAAAATATATACCATGCATGCACCATACTGGGCATACATACACACCACAAACATACCACACTACATATACCACACTATACATACCACACACATTTGACACACTTATTACAAACATCTCACTCACACACACACACTACACCACACGAACTCGCAGGGAAGAAAAGACACAGGAAGAAAGCAATCTCAGGCCCTGAAAAGGTCATAAGTAAGCACTGAAGTGCTCTGCCTGAGTGAGTGGGGGATGGAGCAAGTGTCAGGGAAACCTGCTACAGGCGAGTGTCCCTCAGCATCAAGGAGAGGAACCAGGCCAAGAAGTCAGTGAGGACAGCACTGTGGAAAGCACTCCCAGGGCCGGCTGCTGAGGCAGAGACAGCAACCAGAGCAGGGGGAGGAGCCTGAGACCGGCTACAACATGGGCCTCAGGGAACATGGGGGGGAACAGCCTACCTGGTGGAACCACAATGCCTCCCCCGAAGGAGCACAGCTATATGCAGGCCCTGAGCAGAAGCAACTTGCATGCAGTTCACCATTAACCTACCAGGCACAAGATTGTTCCTACCGGGAACATTCTACAGGTGAGAAGATAGAGACCTTCCCCCAGGACACAAATATAAGCAGAAGAGTCGGAACATAAACCCAACTAACTGCTAACTCTAAGATCTATGCAGTTAACATTCAGAGATAGCAACATCCTGAATGAGATACTCCCTGTAAATAAAAGAGCTGAATACAGAGCAGACACTCAACACTTGTGAGCTATTCTCTTTGCTGTTATCATTCATCTCAACCCAAAAGAAGTGGCATCATCAAATCTGAGTGCTCTGATGGGGAAGCAAGACAAGATACACATGAAAATCAGTGCCCCAAATATTGCACTTGGACCTTGGTACAGAGCAACAACCAAGGTTCATATTCAGCCAGGTAGGCCCCATGTGAGCTCAGAACAGGACTTACTCCAGCTCCAACTTGAGCGGCCAGAGTCCATAGCCAACCATTCCAGCTCACCTATTGCAGGTTGAGGCGTTAGTGCTGACCCTGGCAGGCTCTGTCTGACACTGCAGGCCAGGGAGATAGGTTCCTGCTTTTCTTGAGAGTCTGCTGCCTGGAAAGACAGTGAGCCCATGCTACCCAGATACATGGTTCCTAGCAGCACCCATCCCATGCATGACAGCTGCTCCCCACACATTTGGAAGACGTACATGAGACACATTATCTCTCAAGGCCATCAGCAGGGACAAGAGAGGAATGTCTTTGTAGATGGAGCAAAATGATCCTGCTCGCCTGGTACAGGAGGGAGGTGGCTGTTTGCTCTCCCAGGTCACTTCATTTTGCCTTGTGTTTGGCAAGACATATCTGATGCACCGGCGGCGGGTCCATTGCTCACTGTGTCCCCACAAGGACACACCTTGTGTTTTATGACCAGAACAACTCAGGTACAAGATCAGCCCCAAGTTAAACCCAACCCCCACCTCCTGGCTACACTGCAAAATAGCAGAAACTCCCCACTTGCGACAGAGCTGGAGCAGACACCAGCCATGCGTCCATCCATCTATCCATCCCTTGCATCAGCATTTATTGCAGCCTACCTGTGCCTAGCCCTGTGCCTGGCACTAAAGATGCAGGGACACATAAGACACTGTTCTTTCTGTTTAGGATCGAGGTCCAGAGGTAGAGATGGGAGGGGTGATGCCCTAAGGAAAGGTAGCATGGCAGAGTAGGAACTTTGGTGGCAGAGAACTGAGCTCAAATTCCAGCTCCATCTTCTCTTCGCAATACAACCTTGGCCTCAGCAAGCTTCAGACTCCTCCTGGTAGTGAAAACTATGAAGGGGTAGAAATCCCCTTTGGCTGTTGGGCAGATTGCTTGGAGCACTGCTTGTAAAGTGCTGGGCATTGAGGCTGTCACACTGAGACTTTCAATGAGTATCAGCTGATGCCTTTTGTAAAATGGCTATAAGAATAACAATACCCAGCCCATCTACCTTGATGGTGAGCTTGTACCAAAGTAGATAATGTATGGTAGCAGCATTGCATGAATGTCTGAGGGTTTATTTTATCACTGACCTATTCAGCAAAAGTTCCTTGAAAGTCTGCAAAGTGCCGAGGGATGAGACTATCCCACAGGAGGGCAAGGAGAGGGAGACACAGATGGAGGTAGACATCTAGGAAGAGTAGACCTATAAACAAACCAGTCACCAGCCTAGTGCAGAAGAACACAAGAACACGTTGTTGGAGCAAGGTAAGCAAGGGGCCCATTAGCCAGCTGGAATGATCAAGGAATTAAGGAAAGTTTCCTGGAGGAAGCAGAGTTAGCAGTGGTGCCCAAGCACTGAGGCTACGTCTTTATACTCTATGGGAAACTCAGCAAGCCTTTGGGTCAAGAGAGGGGGAGAACACAGCATGGCTTGCTTATTACCTGCCCCATATACAGGCAAGATTTCTAAAATGGTGGAGTCAAGTTTGGGACCTGGTTTGGCTGTTCGGGACACTACTTGTCAGATGCAGCAGGTATGCTGCATTCTGGATCCAGCTCCTCCTGGCCTCCCTTTGGGGAGGGAAGCTCATGGCCACATACCCCTACTTCAAAATGTCTCAGCCAATGTCTTTCTCACACCCTTGCGTAAACTCTCACTGATTCTCCCAAGTCAGTGTCCCTGCTCACTGTAGAAACTCCCACCCTAAACTGCACCCAGACCCCAGCCCTGCATCCCTTACTCCTCACATTTATCTCTGTCACTAGGACAGAATGAAAGTCACAGGGGAAGCCTTTGGCGGACACCCACCCAGGGAAGTCACATTAGGAGCTTCATTCATCAGGGCCCAGTTTAAGTGTCTATTGCGTGCCGCAATCATCTGTTTATCTCAACTTTGGCAATTGCCCCAGTTTATTACAATTATTAGTCTGGCTGGAGAAAGAACATACTTGCCTTTTACAAGCACATAGGAATGGGATTCCTGCATTTGTAGCAAAAAATTCGCCTTATTTAATACCACCAAAATTATCAGATAATGTTAAACAGAAATATAAGTCCACTGATACATAACAGTATGCGCACACCTTTGAGATCAGAGATAATTAAAAAGGGTGAGTTAAAAGCAAATAAAAAGGAATAAAAGTTTACCTAGTAGCAAACCAAATATAAACAATAATAGGTAATGCTGGTAAGGTTGCTCTGAAATTGCTAAACGGGCAAACTTTGCTGGAGGCAAAGTAAATGAGAACAGCTTTTATGGAAAGTAAATTGGAAAATATGTATCACAAACCACAAAAATGTTCCTACTCTGAGACGCACTGATTCCATTTCTGGGAATTTATCCTTAGGAAATGAGACAAATAAAGACAAACGTTCTGTGGCAGCAGGAAAGTGTTCATTGGAGCATTATTTAAAATAGCAGAAAATTGAAAGTAAAATTCAACAATACCTAGCATCAATATAATGTAGTAATAAGTAACCATTAATATGATAATCTGTGAGTCTGGTGCAATGAGAGAGACACTTTTATACTGTGCTCACCTTTCAAGTTTTTGGCAAGGCCAGTCTGTACAAACTGGGTATATAAAGGTCACTGTTCTTCCAATGCTAGGCTGATAGCTTATTTTCCCTTCCTTTTCTAGACTTTCAGTTGGGTTATATATTGGTTTTATAGTTTCTTTCAACTGGAGCTAACAAATGCTCATGCTTCACAAAAAGAACTACAAACAGCACTTAATTAGACAGAGGAGCTTTCACAAGACCCTCGGTCTGTCTGGGCTTCATTTCCGTCTTCCTTAACATCATCTGCCCCATAAATGGAGTGTGTGAAGTAGACCTGGGAAGGCTTTGTAAGTCTTTAAATCAACTGCTGTAAGGGAGAATGGGTTTGTTAAAGTACTAGCTAATGATTGGTGACAATTAATACCCATCCATTAAGTTTGGTCCTCATAATAACCCTGGAAAGTGGGTAGTGTCCGCCCATTTTACAGATGGGAAAACTGAGGTTGGGAGGCAGTGAAAAGTTGACCAAGAACAATATAGGTGATACAGAGGGAAACCAAGATTCAAATCCACATCTTTTGAGCTCCATAGTCTCTGTTGTTCTTGAAGTTCTTGTTGTATTTCTCAAACCATGTGGGTTAGTTTTCTCAAATGGAGAGTTCTTAAAAGTTGACTTTGTGAAAGAGGTTTGCAGTTGTAACTTGAAGGCAACTCCCAGTGTGGCTGGGAGGCCCCGCTGCCTTGGAAGCAAGAGTAGGACTGGAGGCTTGGCTAACTTTGCTAAAAGAGGACCAGCACAGCTGGCGAATGCAAACCCCCTGGGTTCAAGCATTTCAAAAGAACGCATCCACTTTACTAAGAATGTACGTGGGCAACCGCACAAACAGGCCCCAGAGAAGATTGGTTGCTGGTGATGTCATACCCCCCAACCCAGAATGCCTGTAAAAGGACCCGCTCTGGGTGACTTTATGGGGGCCTTGGTGTCTGCAGGCTCCCTCTCTGCCAGCCAGGCCAGCATGACTGCTCCTGTCCACCAGCACACCCGCCCTGGCCCCCCACACGTCCCCAGCCTCCCTGCCCTGGGCCTCCCCAGCCTGTAATTACCTACAGTTCCCGGTTTTATGGGCTCCCAGGATGGGGACTGGTAACAAAAGGAAGTTCCTTGAAAGGGACCCCAGGCGTCTTCCCAGCACAACCTGTTTCTTCCTACCCCAAGGGGCTCCAAGAGCAGACTCAGGCAACTCTATGGGACCTCTCTTCCTCAGGCACCCTCCTGGCTCCCAGGTCCTTCTAACTGGCTCATCAGCTTCACTCCTGGGCCAATAGTCTTTCAGCTGCTGCCCAAAACTCTTGGGATGAAACACAAATTGTTCCCTGTGGCCTCCGAGTCTCTGCATGGAGTGGGGTTGACCTCATCCCTCACATCCCTCACCTTACCATCTGCTTCCAAGCTGTGCCCTTAACTGTCTCTGGCCCTCTTCAGATACTAGTTTCCCTCCTGGAACACTTGTCCCTCCTCCTCACACTCTCATTCCCCTTTAGCTAGCTAACTCTCACTCGCTGAGGGCTCACTTTAAGTTCTTTTTCTTCAGGGATCTTTCTGAACCTTCATCCCTGCTGGGCTAACCTCTTCTGGGCCCCCAGGTCGGCCTTATGCCTTAGTCATTTGGGTCACCCGGAGGCAGATTCCACAACAAAGATTCAAGGGCAGGCAAGTTCCCACATGGGTAGCTAGAGGGTCTCAGCCCGGAGCTCTGGACTTCAGTGTAGAGCATGTACCTCTGAGTCCCCCGGCCTGAAGGAAGAAGACAAGGATGACTCACCATGTCCTTTGCTCTTGTCTGGGGATCAGTTCACAAGGACATCAGTTTTCCAATCTGCCATCAGCACAGGCATAGAGGGCTTCAGGCCGGTGGCAATCAAATGGTGAGCACCCCAGGGTGAGGCCCAAAGGCATAAGCAGGGCATTGACATCCACTCTGCACATTGCAGCCCCCCACCACCATCATCAGATGCCTCTGCCCTGCTGTCTCTCCAAATACAGCAAGACCACAAGCTTCACACACCACTTCCATCATGTTTGTGGCTACATTCCCAGGACCTAGCCTAGTACTTGGTACATAAGCACATTTGGTGAATCAAAATTATGCCCTATTCGAGGCAGGTGCCCAAGCCCACCAGGAGTTCAGGAGTCTAATCAATCATCCTTACTCTTCTACTAGTAAACCCAGAAATATAAAAAGTAGGCCCACAGGAACAATCCTAGGACAGCTCCATTGTCGTAAGTGCTGGCCACACACCCAAAGGGACCATCTTACCCCTGGAAGATCCATGGTCAACAACAACAGAATCATAGCCAGAGGCCTGGATTCAGATCTCAACTCTACCTGTTACTATGTGGCCTTCACCAAGTTTCCCAACCTCTCTGTGCTTCAGTTTCTACAACTATAATAATCATGTGTGCACAATTATCATTATTACAAAGTTCAAATAACATAATGAATGTAAGATATTTAGTCATCATTAAGATAATTCTTACCCCTTAGCATACAAGGGGCAGTCCGGTCCCCCCAAGAAAAAGGATTTTTATAGAGCATCTACCAAAGCCCTGCCCCTAACACTTGAGGGTCCCCTGGTGCACGCTCATAGTCAATGTTAGGCATTGTGCTAGAGGCATAATACATGTCCAACAGACCACCTACTCTTTGTGGGCTCAACACCTCTAGTGGTGGGAAGTTCACTGCATCCTAAAGGGACCAGTTGGCTTTTCAGACAGCTCTAACTGGTCAATACTGATCAGGTGCTGCCTCTGGATGAACAGGAAGTTCTCTTTACCCCACAACGGCCCTTCAGAGATAAAGGGATGGGGAGCCCTGACTCATCAGCTTTCTCTCTTCCATTGAGCAGGGCTTTGAGATCTTCAAGATCTGGCCCCTTCCCTCTCCTGGACGGAGTGTGGTGTGTGAATTAAATGAGAACCACCCCAGCATGATCCAACCAGCACAGAAAACAGTGTGTCTTTCCTTCCCTTGCTTGAGACATTTTGCTTCCACACCTGCAGTCTGAGGCTCCATTAACGTTTGGCAGCTCTAATATCCCACGTGGCCCTGAGCAAACTACTTGGCTTCTTTGAGTCTTGCTGTCTATCTATAAAGTGGAGACAACACAGGAACCTACCTCATAAAACTATTGGTGTGATTAAATAGAATTATACAGCTAAAAGCCATAGGTCTGCCTTGTTCACGTGATGGCTTTTCCCTACATTGGTCCTTCCAAACAAAGCCAAGAAGCTGTCAGACTGTAACTGAATCAATGCTAAATATGTTGACTAAAAGCAGACCAAAGGAGAACCCTTGGCATTCCTGGAGACTGTCAACTAGTGTTCTGTGGCCCCTCTGATCACCACTCCATGGGAATATTCTGCACCAGCTCCCTCCTTGCTCCTCCCTGTCCCCTCCCAGTGGATGTTACAAGGACTGACAGCTGTCTGTGTTCCTCTCTGTATCTCCAGATCCTTTCCAAGAGACTGGTCCAAAAACACAGGATCAATTTCCCCCATTCATGGGTGGCCTAAAGCCAGGCAGAAAGTTTGGGAAGTAACGATCCTGACTCTCCTTCTACAGAGAAGAGCAGTGATGAGCGCAAAGGAGAGCCATTACTAAGCACTCACCAGGGATCAGGGTCTCCTCATGAGCTCACTAAATCCTTGCTACAGCATCCTCCTGCTAGGGTGTTGCTACTTCCATAATTCAAGTAAAGAATCTGAGACTCAAGCTAGGTCAGTGATGTGCCCAAGATATCACACAAACACTAAGTGATAAAACCAGAATTTGAATTCAGACCTACAAAACTACAAGTCTCTTTCCTCTTCTACCTAGAAGTCTTTAAAGTACTTTCCCAGTGTTCAAAGCTTGGTGGAAAATGGATTTGTTCATCCGGTTCATTGTCTTCCCTTGGACCTGCCTGATCCCAGAGATCTGCAAGGCATAAACTACCATTATCTATGGCAGTTTTAAAACACATGAAAATAAATCCTTTGACATTACTTCTATTGAAACATGAGAGCTATGATTCCTTCCTTTGATCTATAGGGACTTGTGACAGCTCCAATCAATAGAATACAAAGGTGACACTATGTAACTTCTTAGGCTATCCCCTAGCATGCCATGCAGCTACTGTTTTATTTAATGATCCAACTGTATGTGGAAGCCTGAGCTGCCATTAAGAAATTCTACCTCACTACCCTGAGATCACAACACTAGAGGCCATATACAGGTGCTCCAGCTGATATCCAGCATGAACCTAGCCTTTAGCCAGCCCAGCCCAGGGCTCAGACAAGGGAGTGAAGCAACATTTTGGAAGTGGGTCTCCAGCCCCAACATTGGAGTCTTCCCAGCTAAGGCCCTAGACACATCAAAGTAGGAAAGATTTTTCCCTGCTGTGTCCTTTCCCAATTACACACCCACAGAATCTCTGAGAATACTAAAAGGGACATTGTTCCACATAAGCAAGCTGTCAAGAGGTTTGTCCTGCAGCAATAGCTACATCATCAGGGCACTTTCTGATGACACGTCTCAATCATTTCTCAATGCTCTGAACTTGCCAGTAGAAACGCATATTGATCTCCAAAGTCAGAAGGTCTGTGTGGTCCATTTGAAAGATCTACATCTGGCCAGGTTTTTGGCCAAGTAAAAGGCCAGGCTAGCTAGAGACCTGGACTTCGGCATCCTGGGCCCACTGACAGCCCATCCTTCCCTCTTCTCAATAGCTATTGCATCACTTCACTGTACCTGCCACTGTGCTGAAAATGGGGTTACAGTAACAACCAAAGAAGGCACTGACTGGTCTCACTGTCAGGAGCTCATGGTCCAAGTGGGGAGGCAGATGCCAGATAAATTATGCAAGTTAAGAATGGAGACTCACACTTTCAGAGCATTAAATCCTACCTGGCAAAGGGAGCAGGACAGATGTAAGACCCTCTGAATCAGTGTCCATCTGACATGGAAGAGGTAAGACAGATGACTGCAGGCAGAGAGAACATCGGGGGGCAGACTCAAGCCAAGAAGGTCCATAGCTGTTCAAGGGCACAACAGGTGGCCAGAGTGGCCAGAGCAAAGGCCCTGAGGCAGAGTGTGAAAGGACACTGGGTCAGGGACTGAATGGCAGATCAGCCTGCCCCAGACCCCAAGCTGCAGGACTGCTAACCAATCCCCTTCCTGAAGCTCCTTGTCTTCTCTTCCACCTCTGATTCCTTCTTCTCTATTTTTTTGGCCACCTCCTCTTTCTCCAGTCATTACCGTAAAGTGAGGTTTTCTTCCTTACAAAACACTAACGCTTCTTGGCTGCCGACAGCACTCTTTAGATAACCTCAAAATATTAGGTGCAGCCATATGAAATTGCAGTATTTGATCACCTTTGACCTCTTAACACTCATTTTATGAGGTTTGTCACTTTAAATAGCATCATATTGTATAACATTTGCCAACAAAATTCTGTAATAGGCACACTTTTTATTCTAACATGCCCCTCTAACTGCACACCAGAGATCTTGCTACTCCTCCTCCTAGCTGTGACACTCACTGCTCAGTTTGGGTTTAAGTGTTCTCACCTCCTCTCATCACTTCAGACTCTTCCACACAACCTGGGAGGTCCCCAAGAGTATTAAAGTCCTGGAGGGATCTGGGAATGATGGCAGTTGGAGAAGGAAGAAACTCAGGAAAAAATGGTGTGGAAGTGATTCCAGGAATTGCTAAACGCAGCACAGACAGAGCAGGTACCCCTGAAATGTGTGCAGAATCTAAGCCTAAAAGGCCAACATATTCACTTTCATTCCAAATCCAAAAATTTGATAGAAAAAGAAGGGGTCTTAAACAACTCTAAGCTTTGTTCCTCCTACCAGCCAGGACAGACTCTGATGCAGATAGGGAAACTGAGGCCTAGAAGCAAGAAGGAGTACATCAGATCTTGCCTTGCGGTTGAGCAACATCCAGAGCCCAGGAGTCCCAGTGCCCTGTTTGCCTCTCCACCCCTACAGAACTGGGGCAAGAGTCCTGAGTAACCAGCTGGCCATGTCCAAGCCTAAGGCCAAGCACTGCTCACATGCACTGCTGTTTGTTGAAGGGACAAGGACTGTGGCTGTCTGGTCACATGTTGGGCACTGAAGCGTGAGTGACTGGACAGAAGCACTGAAGTAAGGACAGGTAGGGGTAATTCTTTAACCTACCCTGTGTCACTGCCCGCCAGGATTCTGAGAAACCGGGGGAAGTATACCATCTCTGGGGCCTTAGCTTCCTTAAGTCAGAGGAAGCACTCTGCCTCAGGCAACCTTGCACCCTCCCAGACCTGGGAAGCCTAGGGGTTTGAGTCATTCTTGCTCATCCTAGCACTGCTCGACACAAAGGGGAAGGGTGGTTCTGGGCCTTGGAAGAGTGTGTGTGGCCAGGCAGGCCACATCTGACCAGGCCTGTGTGTACCAGAAAGAGCCACACAGGGGCAGGCACACAGAACAGCTCAGCCGTCCTCAGGACCTGCTGGGACTTACTATGACCTCCTCCATGCCCAAGGGGAGAGGAAGAAAATAGGAATCTCCCCTGGCCCTGAGAAGGAACTCAGAGTCTACTGAGAAAGCTGCAGATTAAGCAAAGTCAACCAAACTGTTATCAGACACCAAATACCTTACTGTGCCTCCTAATTTAATCTGCCCAAGATACCTCTGAGAACAAGGGTATTGCACTTGTCACAGCTGAGAAAACTGAGGCACCAGAAGGCTAATGGGCATTCCTACAGGAAGTTCCATGAGTTAGGCACCAATCTGCCTTTGCTCACCATTGAATTCCCAGTGATCAGCACATACAAGGGAGATACCCAATAAATCCCTTTTGAATGAATAGGTGAATAACTGAATGAATGCAGTGTCAGAAGACAGATTGCAGCCCAATCTGGCAGCTCTAAAAATTAGAATGCTTCCTTGTCTTGCAGACATGCACAAAGTACACAAAGAGAAGTCAACGCAAAGCAGTGTGGAAGCAGATGCTACAGCGGCAGACCCTGCTGGAAGTCAAGGGTGGCACAAAGAGCAGGGAATATAGAATTGAAGTTTTGAAGCATAGGTAGGCGTTTCCTACACTGGCCATGCATCTCCAAATGCTTAGCAAGCATCCAATGAATATCTGGCACTTTTCCAGGAGCTTGGGATCCATCAGTGAAGGACATAAGATCTCTGCCTTCAGGAGACTTACAGTCAAGAAGACCAGGAGGAGACAGGATCCCAGACAGAGACAGCAGCTCGGGGAAGAGCAATAAGGTGTGTCTTGGGGATGAAAAACATCCTTCGTAAGGTTGGAAGAATAACCTTGCATGAGGAGGGTGAGAAGGGCAATTTAGGGAGGAAATCTTGAAGATACGGGCTGGGTCCAGAGAGTTCTGAGCACTTGAATGCAGATGGGAAGGAGAGAAAGTTTGGGGTTTGGCTGCAAGTGTCAAGAGGAAGAAGAGGCACTTTTTGACTCCTAGACTAGACATCCTTGGCTGCATCCATGCTTATGTTTCTATACCTACTTCTTTTGTATTTTTCCTCTTCTAAGCCATGGAAAATCTGGGGCTCCAGAAATACATGTTTAATGCCATTTAAGATAAAAGAAATTATTTTTATTCATTATTCATCTTTTCATATCTTCTATTGATTTTGGTATTGAAAAATATTTATTTCTACATTTAAAGCTAGAATCTTTAATGTTAGGTATCCAGGCTCCAGCATGGGTGGTTAAGTTGCTTATGAAATATGTGACATGTTTTAATTTCTTTAAATCAATCAATCAATCATTTGTGATGCCTTTGGCAGGGAAAAGATAGAAAACAGGCTTTTATTTTATTAGGGAGCTGAGCTTGTCAACATTTCAAATGGGAGCTTGCCTGACCCGTGTTTCTGCAGATGGTTGGGAGACACATTAAAGCAGACAGCTTCAGGGCTGAGTTTGGAGGTGGCTCTGTGAGGGATGGGGCAGCAAGCAGTAGGTCTTGTGTCCAAATGGGATCTGCAGAAGTATGGGGCTCTTGGAAGCAAGAGAGGACAGGACAGCTTCTCCTGCAGTGAACAAGAGGTAAGGCAGGGACGGGTGACCTCACCTGGGCCCAGGTGGGGCTTCCTGGCCAGATCAGGAGGCAGATTCTAAGGATCTGGCACCAAGTGAGAAGATGGAGGTGAAGGAGAAACGAGCAGCCTAGAAGGGGACCGTAGAGTCTCTAAGTCAGGAACAGGGAGTGGGGTTGTAGGATACGTACATGGGTGAGGTGGTGACCATTGTCTGTGGAGACTGAGGAACAGGCAGCCTAAAGGCAGCATGAAGCTCAGCATAAAGCCTGACCCACAGCATGTACTCAAGAAATATCCATTCAGTTAGTGGTCTTGAGCACCAAGCTGGTTGTCTATATAACCAAGCTGGTTGTTGAACTTTGATAGCTTTTTGATTGCTTTGGTAGGTTGGACCCATCTTTGATACCTTCTCAGAGGTACTCCTGCTAAAGGCCTTTCACTCATTTATCCATTGATCATTTTACACATGAGGAACCTGAGGTTCAGAGAGGTAAGCTCTCAACTGGGTCACAAACCTCTTAAATAGTAAAATTAGGGCTTGAATCCAGCTCTTTATGAACTGACACAACTTCAACTTTTTTTTTAATTAAGTTTATTGGTACATTTTAGGTATACGATACAGTTACATTCATCATTGGGATCTTGTACCTTTACATCACATATCTTGGTTCTTATTTTTTCCCCATTCCCCTGCCCTCTCTTCACCCCCTCTACCCCACAACTTCATCTCTTGAGATCTTGTCTCGTACAAGAAGGAAGTGCAAAGACTGGGCTGTATATGACCTTTCATGGGCTTTACAAAGATTTGCTTTTGTGAGACCTTTTCTCCATACAAACATTAAAAGTCCAATTTATGACTGTTGATATAAAGATGAGTTTAATCCAGGATGGGTTATATCCACATTCTATCTTCTAATTTTAAAGAAATTAAGATGTGCCCATGGGCCTCTAAGAGTATCATGGGCCCAGGTTCGGTGCCTGCTATGCCTGCAGAGGAAATTGGCCCTGGTCAAAGATGCTTCAGGGATGTGATCTTGGTACTTAAGAAAGCAATGAGTCCCATTTGCAACAGACCAAAGCCATTTTGCAGTGTGCAGCCCTTGGGTGTACCCAGTGGAGCAGAGGATATCTCACAACACGTGCCAGGTTACCCCCAGGCTATGGCACCTCTTGAGGCATCATTTCCTCTCCAACTGGACAGGCATAGGAAGGAAAGGCCCAGCTGCTGTGAAATTCAGTTCAGGCCATCTGTGCACACAGAGAAATGGCAGGACAGTCCAGCCTGCCCAAGCCGTGGCCCTGCCCTCCTCCTAGCACTAGAGCACCTGCAGCTGCTCTCTGCCCTCTTCCTGGAGCTGTCAGTCCTAGCAGCCTCCCTCTGCTCCTCTGGAGAGTCTGGGCCCATGGGTGACCTTTGGAATGGCTCTTTCCTCCCTCCCCCCCCCCTCCACTCAGGAACTCCTAGTAAGGGCAGTGGGCACTGGAGGGAGGAGTAGGCTGTCCCAGCCCAGCCTCTTGAAGCTGCCAGGCCTATTGCCACTCTGGCAATGAGAGTCCCCCTTCCTCTGGAAATCAAAGCCACCCTTCCTGAGGCTTCATGACAGCTGCCCCCTCCTCCATATTAGCTCAGTTGTAAGCTTCCTGAAAGGAAGCATGAATCGTTAACCCTTACAGTGTGCCAGCTCTGTGCTAAACACTACCATTATTCAATGTTCATAACAACACCATAAAGTAGGTACTATTATGGCCCCACTAAGGAGGAATATGAGGTCAAGGCTCACTCCAGGGCACACAGCAGAAAGTGGCCGCATCAGGATTCAACCTTGCCTTCCGTGGAGCCCCAGGCTCCCCGCACTAAACCCCATCTTCCCTTTCAGCCCTTTGGTGCTTTTCAGAGTTAATTCTGCCTCATCAGCCCTACACACACACACACACACACACACACACACACACACACACACACACACACGCTAACCTCCCCTGGGACACCACAGAACCTTGCCTCTTGTCCTCTGGGCCTGCCCACAGGCATGCTGCTATCTCAGCCAATAATACCCCTCCTGGCTGGGGACAGAGCAGGGCATTTTGAGTCAGACTGACCTGGGTCTGGATCCCACCACTGCCACGGGGCCTAACTGTTCCACCTTGAACACATTATCCCCTGTCCCTGAACATTGATTTCCTCAACCTAAAAATTCGAGTCACCTGGCCTACCTCAGAAGATAATCTGCTGATTTATGGGGCCTGCCAGGCACAGTAGGAATTGAGTGGAGACCACCACCCCATCCACTCTCATCTGCTCAGCTTTCCAGCCCCACTCAGACATCACTTCCACCTCTGGAGACTGACATGCTCTAAGATGCTCTCTTCAGTCCCTCAGGTGGGCAAGCAGAGCACTGACCCTGGACTGTGAGCTTCAAGGGTCTGCATCTCCTTTGACCCCAAACTAGTTGCAGCTCAGGGTTGGCTGTGTGATGCTGTGTGTAGAAAGGAGAGAGTAGGAAAGCAGAGGAAAGAATCACATGAGTCAGAAGGTGGTTGGGGGTTGGTGCATGGGATTGGGCAGTGGAAGATAATCGTAGAAAATGATTAGAGCCTCAACTATTTTGGTGATTAATCTCAAAGTGTCTGGGAGCAGGAAGAAAGATGACTATTCAGCCAGACTGTCCAGGTAACCCCGCTGTATAGATCATTTCACAGGATCCCTTTGAAGTGGTCCCCAGGCCCTTACTCCACGCCAAGGCACCAGGGACTCAGAACACCCAACACCTCTCACGGGATGAGTAAGGAGATAGACCCACACCTCGTGGAATTCAGGGTTAGCTTCTAAAAGTGGTGTTGCCTTCTCACTCTAAGCCAGGCCACTGTGTCCTTCTCTTGGGAAGAGGAGTGAGGTATGGGGGTGGGGGCTGGAACCTTCCAGCTAAGCCAGGAATGAGCCAAGTCCAAGCCCCTCCTCTTCTTTCCCCCACCCCCCTGCATTCTCAGTTCTATTCCTACCCACACTGACCACCTCACACCCCTTCCTTCTATCCTTTCCACCCGCATCCACCCCTCCTCCTTTCCTTCCCTCCCTCTTCTGGTCTCTATCCTTCCCAGGGAGCCCTGGTAATAACAACTTCCAAACCAGCCCAACAGGTTCTGGGACCTGGCCCAGCCCTGCCCTCGAGGCAGGTAAGGAGGTGGGTGTGGATCCACAGCAACAACTGTCTGAAAACATCAAGTATCCTGCAGTCCCCAGGCCAGTCCAGGCAACCCAGCTGCGGTCCTGGGAGTGGAGGTAGTGCAAAGGCCTTGGACCCTAGGACCCTGGGTATAGTCCAGTGACTACCCAAGATATCCCCACTTCTATGAGCTGACAAGTCAAGAATTCTAAGAAGCCTGGCATATTGAGTCATGTTCAATTACACATTGAACAAATCATCTGCTTAAAATGGGTTAAGTTTCATAAAAGGAAATGTAAAATTCAGAGAAAAAAATTAGCAACTTTTTTTTTCCTGGTGATACATTATTTGAAGCTTTGACAAGATCTGCCAGTGAAAATCCATCTCAGAGCCAGAGTTTCCAGACTCGGCTTTCTCCAACTTGTCTCCTCCTGCCCCTCCTGCCCCACCAGTGGCAGGGGCTGGTGAGGGAAAGAACAGGAGCCATGGGGGAGGAAGTCTGGGAGAGGGAGAGGATGTGAGTGTGAGTGTGTGTGTGTGTGTTTATCAGTGTGAATGTGAAAGAATATGTGTCTCTAAGTGTAGAAATAAATAAATGTGACCCAGATGTCTGCGTTCCAGTCCACTTCTTCTTGGCTCTGTGACCCTGGGCAAGTTATTTAACTTCTATGTGTCTTAGGTTCCCCATCCGTAAAATGGGTGAGTGTAAAATGGGTAGTGAGGAATAACCTGCCTTCTACCATTTTTGTGAAGATTGAATGAATTAATAAGTGCAAAGCACTTAGGACAATGCACACGGTGGTTTGCTATCCTTACTATCAGTATTAATAGATAAACATTAATTGTATTATCATTATTATTACTAAGATGTGCGCCCCACCCAGATAATCCAGGATAGTCATTACTTTAATCGCACCTGTAAAGATCTTCTGCTGCAATAAAGTAACATATTCTCAGGTTCCAGGAGTTAGGGTGTGGACGTGTTTGTGGAACCATGATTCTGCCCCTTGCCCAGGAGATGATGGAAAACGGCCCTCCTGGTGCTAAATGTGTTATGACTGAATCACACCAGGAAATGTCTATCCTGGGGCTCTGGGAGCTGGAAAAGTCTAAAGGCTGACAAGGGGTAACACTACTGTGTCCGTGGCCAAGAGCATCCCAGGTAAGGGTTCCAGGTCCCATAGCTGGACAGGTTTGGCCAAAAGGACAGTGAGGCATGGGCCAGGCTCTGCTCCTGCCCGCTGTGTATCTGTGGGGAGGACACTCTGGTCCTCATCTGTAAAACGTTTAGAGAACCACAATCAGAGACACACGAGGTTCCTGTGATGGCACTGAGCATGCAGAGAGCCTGAACAGGCACCTCAGCCTGCCCTCTTCACCACCTGGAGGTCAGGCTCACATCCACCATAGCAGGGGTGTGGCAAGGAAAGTTTTCCTGTCTTAAGGGCTCTGACAGGGTTCTGGTGTGTGCATGTGCATGTGTGTGTAGGAAAGAGCATGCATGCATGCGCAGGGGAGTGGAAATCAGTGTGTAAGAGAATGCTTCCAAGCATGGAAAACCCAGCCCTGTATTCTTTCCCACGGCCCAGAGCCTCCTACCCAAGTTCCCCGAGGGCCAAAGCCAGCATCCACAAACCCTCTCAGTCTGGGAGTCTGACCACAGTGAGCTGCCCTAAGCAGGACATTTCTTTGAAGTCTCTTGTTTTACACATCCTAATCCAGAAGATGTCCAGTGCCACTGGATCATAAAGGGCAGATGCTTCAATCTGCAAATCCCTGAAATACTGAGCAGCCCTCAAAAAGTCTGAGATCAGATGCTGTGCAGACAAGACCTCTAAAACATGTTGTCTATCAGAAGAGAAAAGCGAATTTCATAACTGGATAAAGGTTACACCATTTTCACTTAAAATAAAAAAGTGTCCATCTTGCCAAGTTTCAGATCTCAAAGGCTTCCAAGACACAAGGTGGGAAGTAGTGACTGTAGGGCCCCAGGGAGACTTTAGTCCTGTATCAAACCCACAGGGCAAGCTCCCTCTGGGTAAAAACATTCACACCTCGGGGTTCAATGCAAGCAGTAGGCCCTGAGCCTCTGCATTCTTGAAAAGGAGACTAAAAAGGGATGTGTGTGTGTGTGTGTGTGTGTGTGTGTGTGTGACACACACTATGTGTCTACGGTCTGTGCATGTTGTGCCTGTGTGGGCTGGGGAGTGTGTGATGAACGTGGAGTGTGTGCAGATTCATCATGGTTTTGCAGTGGGAGAGAAGAGTTTCAGGGACTCTGACTTTTATTTTCTGTGCACATTTGCAATTCCTTATTTTTTTAAAGCAAGATTATACAGGTCTTAAGGCAGTTTTAAGCTTAAAAACTACTATTTTTCTAATTATAAAAATGAAAGACAAACCAAATATTTGTGTAAAAAATGGTGCCCCAGAAAAATAGGCAATGTTTGTCTCACAGCTTCAGTATTACTAGGTACACCTCATAGTGGTTCCAGCCAATACTGTTCAGAAATTGTGTTCAGGGACCTAGCAGGCCTGCCTGGACAGTCATTGCCCTGGTCTCTGAGAGAACAAGTAAAGTAAAAAGCCCAAATAAAAGGTGCTTTCCAGAGTCCCGCATTCATGGCCCCCACACACATGCGAACTAGTTCCCTTTTCAATGCACTTTTGTTCTTAGCAAACGTCAGTCTAGGCAATGAAGATCTGCCTTCCATGGCTGACTCTGCCACTCATTAGCTAACCAACCCTGGACATGCCATTTTACTCTCTAACCCTTGATTTCTTTCTCTATATGCAAAATGAAGGTTAGATAAAAGAGATGCTGCATGCAAAGTACTTCAAATGGTGCCTGTTAACACGGTAAGTGTACAGTAAACAGCTTAGAAAGAAGGAAGCCTTCCAGCCTCTCCCTAGGCCCTGGGCCCCAGCTGGCTAGGAGAACCTCATCAGAGGCTTGCTGGCTGCCTGGAAAGAACAGAGTCCACCAGCCTTATCAGGCCAGCCTCACTCTGCCCCATGCAGGGCAGCCTCTGTCCTCTGTCCTCTGACCACCTGGACCTGACTAGTCCCAAGACATGTGCCACATGATCTAGTTGTTCCAAGGCTCAGAGAATCCTCACTGCCTGCTTAGGAAGGAAGCAAGATAGTCCCATTTTGCAGATGGAAAAACTAAAGCTCAGAGGGGTTATTGCAACTTCTATTCACACATCTGCTTTCATTCATTCATTTGATATTTAAATGAGATGGTAATGAGGGTCAGCACTGTGTGAGGCTCTAGCAGGAGGAAGCTCCAGTAAACCAGACCTACAATGTCCCTGCTGCACACAAGACCCAGCTATTGGAAAGGAAGTGTCCAGGTTAATGTTCTGCTATTTCCATCTTGAGCTTCCCAATCATTTTGAAACAAGAGGCCCTTCATTTGCATCCCATGCTAGGCCCTGCAAATTATATAACTGGTGAACATAAGAGTTAAGAAACCAAATAAACAGTTTCCAGCAGACAAATATGAGGGAAAGGGAATTTGAAACCTTGGAGCATTGAAGGTTAAATATGATGGGTGTTAGGGAGTGTGCCCAACCCAGACTAGAGCTTTTTTTTCTTTTTGGTACCAGGGATCAAACTCAGGCTTGCGAGGCAGGAGGCAGATAGTGGAACCACTGAGCAAAATCCCCAGCCCAGGCCTAGAGCTTTTGACACAGCCATCTTAAGGAAGTAACATTTTGTCTGGAGCCTGAAGATCAAGCAGAAAATGGCTTCATAAAGAGGTGGAAATAAAATGGTGATCGCCATCCTGACCCCACCATTACAAAGCTGCATTCAATTCATTTATTCATCCCATTCATTCACTGGCTCACTCAATCAGCATATCTTCAGCATGCTCTCTGTGGCAGACCTAGCAGACCAGCAAGAGGCCTCAGGACACATGTCTTCTTGCTGGGAGATGGATGTCAAACAACCAATTTACACAGGTGACCATTAATTTCTGGGACTGGTGGGGGAAGGAAAGATACCGGGTGCTAAGGGAGCACATGATGGGAGCCAGGCTAGGCTGAGGAGCAGAGTTCTCAGCCTCACCCAGGGCTAGGAACAGAGGTCACCCTGAGAAAACGTGGACTGGCACAGCCAGGCTCTTTGGAGCAGGTCAGGACATGGGCCCAGGGGGGCCCTACTGATTTCAGAGCAGGCACCCTGCCAGCAGCCACCTGCCTGTGCCCTGGTCCCAGGGGCAGTGGGAGGAGCTAGCCCAAGGCAGGAAAGGGCAAAAGAGCAATAAAAAGTTTAATTAAAGGGAGGCAGGTTTTGGAGGAAGGAAGGGAAGCTGACTAGCCTTACTGATCAGCTAGTGTGTGCCTGGTAGTTGCGCTGCATCTAGCAGACCACCTTCATAGCTCATTAAGGTAGGTGTTCCCAGGTTACAGCAGAGGAAACCAACACTCAGGTTGAACAGCCTCCCAAGGTCATGGGTGAAACTGAAGCCATTCTCCTGGCTCCCAAAGTAGATTCTGTTACCTCTACTCACCTCCTCTCTGACCCAAACTCTACCCAGGCATTTGACGATCCATCAGAGAAATTTCTTTCAGCCCTGGAGCCGGGAGTGCTCATGTCCCTCCTGAGCAGAAATATGTCTCTCAGGTTTCTCCTTGAGAAACACCATGGATCTTAAAGTTGATCTTTTTTCCTTCTTCCCATTGGCCACTAGAAGGCCCACAGTCAATTCCTGGCCTGACTTAACAGAGTCTTTAGGTCACAGTTTCACTTTTGTTTCAGTCTTATTCCTCTTCCTTTCTTGTATTTCCTCCCTCTCATTTTTGTAGAGTTTTTCGAGGGTGTTTTGTTTATTTATTCTTACTAAGTTTTAATATAATCTGACTCATCCTATTATATCCAGCTTCATCAAGCCATCTTAAACCTCTTTGGCATTCACCACATTTCTGGTCCATCCTTCTCTCTCTGCACGGAAACTTTCTCTGGCTCCTCATACACAGTGCCTGGGTAAGGCTGCCCCAACCTCCAGTCTCACGCTTGCCCCATTTAAACTTCCACCACAACCTAACCAGCACCCCAGAATCCAAACCACAGGGTCCTAGGAAATAGATAGTTTTTCAGTGTGGTACAGCAGCTGTGTCATGGACTGGTTCACACAGCGGAAATACAGCAGCAGAGTTCATCTTCGCAGGGTAATTCCCAACTCCTCATCCTGGCATGCGAGGGCCCTGAGCACTTGGGTGCTGCCTCCTCTTCCCACACGGGACCTGTGGCTGGCCAACTTGCTGCTCTGGAAGCTCCCTTCCACTCCCACACTGAGCTGTCACTCCGCCTCCTCCTTCCCCTGAGCACCCTCTCCTCCTGCTCCATCTGTTTTAGGTGAGAACCAGCCCAAAGGCTGCTCCTCCTTCCAGCTTGCTCCACCCACCCTCCCAGTTCTCACCCTTCTATTGGCTCCCCTGCCACACCATGCATCTGCCTTTCTGCCTTCCTGACAATGCACTAGGAGAAAGCTCTAATATCCTTCACGAGATGCCTGATTCCAGGAGGGCAGAAACTTCAGAGTGTGGGACCAACACTAGGTGCCTTGGGGTAAGACAGACCTGAGCTCAAATCCCGGCCCAGTCACTTAGCAGGGGACTTGGACAAGTCTCTCTGCACCCACTTATAGGCATATAGGGTTCCTGCAGGATTGCACTAGGGGCATTCAGGGCCAGGGGCGGGTCGGAGTCCTGGGGCCGGTGGTAGGTAGCATGGAACAGGTGCCCTGTGTCTGTTGAGTGAATATGCAGATTCTACCAGATCATGAACTTGTTCTCATTAGTTCACATATACACTCCATTTTGGGCCACCGGGGAGTGGCCTGTTTACCTGCCTGTGTCCTTCTCAGTTCCTGGAAACACCAGGAAGAAGAGCACTAGCTTTTCACTCTGTGTATGTGCATGCACAGTCTCCCATGAGCATGTGTGCACATGCAAAGGTGTATACCAGGACCTGCATCCCACACAGACTCCAAGACATATAACCACCAAAAGCTGCTGTGTTGTCACCAAGTGAGGAACTCAAGCTCATAACCTAAAGACTCAGATGTTTTCTTCACAACAAGGTTCCCAAGGTGGGAGGCCAGTTTGCATTTCGCCTGTGCAAATGTCCCTTCCCCAGAAAAAGGATAGCAAGCCCTGTCCTTCAAGGCTTTCAGGCTCTGAACATCTGGGAAAAGCCTGTGGAGGTGAGAATATTGACACTCAGGGCTGCAATTCCAGAGTCCTTTCCACTGTACATTCACAGCTCTAAGCCCCACACCCCAGGTGCTCCTTCTGGGGTTTTCACTCTGCCTTCCAGGGCTTTCCCTCCCAATCAGTTTCAGAAAGAAATGAACCAGAAATCCCGGGCCAGAGGATGGAACCGGTTAGACCTGCTTGACAGTCTCTGCAGCTGCAATGCAAGAATCTGGGCTCTGGGCTAAGTCTAAGGCTTAATTCCTTCCAGGTTGCTTCTGAGAACATTTCCTCAGCTCCTGGTCCTTGTAAGGCCAGGCCAGATGCTGCAAGGGACCAGAGATGCCTCAGGTTCAGCCATCCTGCAAGAACTCATACCTTCCTAGGAAGACACGGACTCCTCCAGCCACAACAACCACCACTTAACTGTCCCTCCTTCACACGCATACACCAGACATCACTGACAAGCTCCAGCTCAAAAGATCCCTCCAGAAACTAGCAGAAGTGGGCTAGATGGTCCCCATTTTACTAAAAGGTAACTGAGGTTCAGAGAGGTAAAATGACTTGTCTACATCTCATAGCCAGTAAGAGGAAAGGCTGATTATAAAACAGGTCTGCCTTACCTGGATCCCCAACCTGAGTTCCTCCTAGGCCCCCATGCCAGCTCCAGGAGGATTTCAGGGGAAGGAAGATGCCTTCTTCTAAGAGTGATTGCTGGAATAGATTGCCTAAGGAGCCAAAGACTACAATTAACAGAGAAATTCATGGAGAAACAGCTCAGGAGAAGATATGAGTCCCAGGAATCCAGGTTCTATGGTCACTGTGACCTGGGCAGAAGACATGGAGTGACACATGGTAAGGCAAGGGCTGATGCTACAATGCCTTGTACAGAAGGCTAAAGAATGTGCCCTGAAGGTGATGGGGAGCCATAGATGGTCTTGGAGCAGGACTACTTCCCAATATCTCAAAAAATTAATTTAAAAACAGGTTCTACAAAGGAGCACATATGTCTTAAGAGGGAGATGCATAGTAAACTAAGGGGGAATGCTCTTTTCAGAGTCAAGTTTCACTAAATAAAATCACAGAAGATCTCATCATATTTAAAATCTTCTGCACTGCAAAAGAAACCACCAACAGAGCTAAGAGACAACCCACAATGTGGGAAAAAATTTTAGCAGCTGTATCTCAGACAAAGGTCTACTATCAAGAATATATAAAGAATTGAAAAAAGTCAGACCCCCCAAATTCAAAGACCCAATTCAAAAATGGGCATCCGAAATGAACAGACATTTCTCAGACAAAGAAGTAAAAGCAACAAATAAACATATGAAAAATTGTCCAACATCACTGGTCATTCGAGAGATGCAGATGAAAACAACACTGAGATTCCACCTCACCCCAGAAAGAATGGCTGCTATCAAGAAATCAACCAATAACAAATGCTGGCAGGGCTGTGGGGAGAAAGGAACCTTTCTCCTTGTTGGTGGGAGTGCAGAGGTGGTACAACCACTGTGGAAATCCATATGGAGATACCTCAAAGAACTAGAACTGGAGGTCCCATTTGACCCAGCTATTCCCCTACTGGGTATCTTCCCAAAAGATTTAAAAGAATCGTACCACAGCGATATATGTGCACCTATGTTTATAGCGGCACAGTTTGTAATAGCTAAAACTTGGAAACAGCCCAAGTGCTCATCTACTGGAGACTGGATAAAGAAGATGTGTTTTTTTTTTTATAAAATGGAGTACTACTCAGCCATAAAGAATGAGAAACTGGAGTCATTTATAGCTAAATGGATGCATATTGAGGCCATACTCCTAAGTGAAATAAATAGGACACATATGTGTAAATACCAAATAGTTTCTCTGGTGTGAGAAACTGAAAGTGTAAATAAGGATTAAAATGATTACAATGAATAATTGATAATTTGAAATAAGAAAAGGTTCAAAAGTGTAGGGGAGGTGGGAGGGGAAGGGGAAAGGAAAGAAGGGAAAGGAAAAATCATGAGAAAAGAAAAAAATGGAAATGAAATCTATGTAAACAGGGAAGGGTGGAGGGGGTGAAGGGCACACAGAAAATGGGGAAAAAAATAAGACCCAAGATTCATCATGTACAGGTACAAACACCCAATGATAAATGTAAACGTATTGTATACCTAAAATGTACCAATAAAAGAATTAAAATAAAATAAAATAAAATAAAATCCCAGAAGCTGCCAACCAGTTACAAATTCACCCATCATCTAACCTCTGGCTTCAGAAAGTACAATGGTTGAAGACACAGACTCCATATTCAGAGTGTCTGGGTTTGAATTCCAATACAGCCACTTAACAGCTGTGTACTTTGGGGAAGTTGTTTAACTTGCCTGTGATTCTGTTTCCTTATCCAGAAGATAAGGATAATATCTTCCTCTCTCATATGTAAAATATTTAACAGTTCTGAGCACATGGAAAGTGGCTGTCAAACAAGGATGGTTGAGTCTATAGTCCCTGATCTATCAAAAAGGAAAGAAGGACAAATGTGATACGGTGTATTCCTAACAATTCCTTCCTGGGTCCCATTAATAGTCAATCCCCTTGCTACCTAAAGCCTTCCCTTTAGTAATATGTCCTGGAGTTTTCAGGCCCACAGATCTAAAACCTACAGAATGACTCTATAATATATGGATAATTTCATAAATTTCAGCCTAATGCCTCTATGTTTTCAGAGCTAGGTTTTTTGACTCTTTTTTATGTCTGGTAAACTCTCCTTCCTCGTACAAACAGAGCGAGTGTGGGCCACCCAAGAGCACATGGGAGAGCCATTATTTTTAAAGACCTCAAGCAAAACAAAGATTTTTGGGCTCGTGATGTCAATAACCCAAATGCTACGTAATTTCCTATTATATAAAAGTATCAACTCTGAGGTTACCTTATTGACCTTGAAGGAGGCAGGGGCTGGACGGGCCAATAAGCAGGCAAATTCAGCCTCTCTTCAGAAGTCATCTGAGGACCAGAGCAATCTCTGGCCAGGGGCCTTTGCACTTAGCTTCTACCCTTCAACCGTCTCCCAGTCACCTCAGTGCCTAGGCTCAGCTGCTTGGACTGCCAAAGCCACAGTTTAGGTAGAACTGAAATTGGGACCATTGCTCTCTTCTGGGACAAAGCTGACTGATGACTTGTTGATTTTGCAAACAAGGCAGTGACTTCACTGGAGATAAGGTTTTGGAAGAGGACCCTGACAATCCTGGAGGGATAAGATGGGGCCAGGAAAATGAGTTATAGGACTCTAGGAAATGACCAAGAAAGAGTGGGGACATTGCTGGAGAGTGCCCTGAAAGTGGCTATAAAAGTCTTGTCCCCCACAAAATCAGCTTCTCAAGAACGTGAACATCAAGGACTTCGAGGAGGTCACTTGGTCCTTAGCAAGTGTCTGGAGAAGCATTCTTTCCAGCTCTGCTTGGAGACAAAATTACTCTGACTTTATTTGTCCAGCTGTAAAATGAGCCCAGTGACATTTATGACTGGTCCCCTCTAATAGGAAGGGAAAAGCCAAAAGTCTTTAAAGGAATGCACAGGGGTGAACAGGCTGCTCAGGGCTGTGTTTTGATTTCCCAGCCCAATTATCAAAGTAAATGTCCTCCAGCAACCATGTCCACCTCCCTTCATGCTGGCTCTGCTTTTATAGTTTTCCCCTGTGAAATGATGTAGGAACCAGGGGAAGTCAATTTTGCCCGAAGGTCACCGAATACAGTCTTCTCTGAGAGTTTACAAAGTGTGTACATCACACAGCCTGCTCACCAGACTCAGCACTGGCTTAAAACAAGAGAGCTGTTGGGCTGGGGATTTAGTTCAGTGGCACCGTGCCTGCCTTACAAATGCAAGGTACTGAGTTCAATCCCTGGTACTGGAAAAAAAAAGTATAAAAAAAGAGAGTTGTTGACTTGGGTAGTACTTTCTTTTAAAAAAAAATCATCATAAATGTCAGATTTAAAGATATTATTCCTTTATAAAAAATAATTTCTCAAGGAGGCAACAGTATTTGAGAGGCTTTCTTCTCCGCTCAGAAAGCAATGGAGGGAGGAGCAGGGTTGGGGATTAATTTGTTTGTTTTGTTTTGTTTTGTTTGCATGAAGTCAGAGCTGACAGAAGGCTAAAATTTAGGGCAAGATGAAGGTTGGAAAGCTGGTGGGATACTTAGCTGTAGGACCTCAGAATTTCCAGCAGAATGTTCTAGATCACCCTCCTTCTGCTTCTCATATTAGATATCAGCCTCTTCTTTCTCCTCACAGACACTGGATTGTGTCCTTACTGCAGCACTGATGGTGTAACAAAAATTAGTGAAATAAGAGTTAGGATTCTATTAGACAATAAGGACAGTGGCCCCAAAAGAGAGTGGAGAATCTCAGAGTGGAGTCTACTAAATCACAACCCTCCAGGGATCTTACAAAACCATCTCCCAGGTGTCCTTCAACTATCTGGGACCCCCCAGAATTCGATCAGGCAGGCCATTGGCTCAAGGGAACATGGGCCTTGCATGGTTACTATGTAAACACTGAATAGGCTGGACCCTAAAAAATACATAAACTCCTATAGGATAGAGATTATATTGCTTACACAGCAGCCCAAGCTCCCTTCTAAATCCCTTTAGAAACCTCTAGGGCAGTGATGGCAAACCTTTTAGAGCTTTCAATGATAAACTGCCTGCTGCAGCATGCATGATGTAGGTTCTCCGCCACTGCTCCAGACAAAGAGCCTTCTTGGGTGCCCTACTCAGAACTTCTTCCTAGCTAGCAGGAGCTCAACTTCTTGCCTTTATATCTTTTACTTTTCTGCTTTTGTATCTTTTACTTTCTTGCCTTTAATCTTCTAAAAGAAATTTGCTTACACCCTACCTCCTTCTCCATCCATGATTACCTTCATTACCATGGGACATGACCCCGGTGTATCTAGAGGATAATATGCAAGGAGCTTTTTAAAAACAAATTGAACAGTGTTCATTTTTAAGAGTTCCAAAAAACAGAGCAAAAAAGAAAGAGTATAGACAGCTATACAGATGATAAATAAGAAGCTAGATGACAGATACATATATACATAGATATAGATAGATAGATAGATAGATAGATAGATAGATAGATAGATGATATAGGAGAGAGAGAGACAGAGACCTGATTGATAGAAAAATGGAAAACAAAAACTCAAGTGTTTTTTTTTTCTTTGCAGTACTGGGGATTTAAACTAGGATGGCCTTCACACTGAGCTAAATCCCTACCATATGTATATATATCGTAGGGATTTAGACAATAATCAGACATATATATATGATAGTTTTTTGGTTTGCTTGTTTGTTCATTTTTAGACAAGATCTTGCCAAATTGCTGAGTTGACCAGGCTGGGCTCAAACTCAAATTTGTGAGCCTTCTGCCTTAGCCTCCCAGAGCGCTGGGATTCCAGGCATGGGTCGCCACACCCATCTGACCTCAAACTTTTACAGATTTCACCCTTTGCCTCTGTAAGTACATTTTGATCGGTACATTTTCATTCAACCACTTATGGGGTTGTTGCTGTCTTACTAAGTATCAGGCACCATTCATGGTGCTTAGGAATATCAGTGACAAAACAGTCATCAGACACTGACCTCACAAAGCTATGTGCTAGGAGAAAATAAGCAATAAATGAATTTTTAAAATCCAGTATTCTAAGGTGATTAGGCTATAGGAAAAAGGGAAAGGAAAGAAAAGGAAGAAAAGGGGAAGGTAGGGTAGGGTAGAGAAACCTGAGGTAGGTCAAGAGTGCCCAGGGCAGGAGGGGGACAAGCTGCCATAGTAAGCAGGGTAGTCGAGGCCAGCCTCATGAAGGAGATGGTATCTGAGCAAGAGCCTGGAGGAGGGGAGGTTCAGGCAGAGGGAGCAGCTCCAGCAATTCCCCTGAGCAAGAGCAGTAGCCAGCATGGTCCGGAACAGCAAAGCAGCCAGTATGGCAGACTAGAACAAGGGAGGTGAGAAAGTAAAGTAAGAGAAAGCAGAGCAGAGATAGAAGTCCTGGTAACTTATTTTTAAATTAATGAAAACAACAAAAAAAATAAAAATCGGAGTATCAGATGCACTAGCCACATTTTAAAGGCTCAATAGACACTTATGGCTAATGGTTGCCTTACTGGATGGCACAAATATGGAAAACTTCTGTCATCACAGAATTTGTTAACAAGATAGCTCCAATCTAGAGTATTCTGTTTGATTCAGATAATTTCAGACCGTAGGTCTCAGTTAAAATGTCACTTCTTCCAGGAATCCCTCCTTGGTCCTTCTTTCCCCTGTTTTTTGGCTTCAGGGTCATGTGTATGGTCTCAAAGGACCAGGTGGCTTCCTCCACCACAGTTGCCTCTCTTTGACATTACACACTTGCTAGCACAACATCTGACGGCATCTCTTCTCTCCTGTTAATATTGTAAACTCCATGTAGGGCTGGGATGGTTTCTGCTTTTGTTCATTGTCATATAGTCAACACCTAGAACAGTGCTTGGCACATGGAAAACACCCAATAAATATTTGCTCAATGATTGGATGAATGGACTGAGGTACCAAGCCTAGAAGCTGAGTACTTGCCAGACACAGAGTCTCAGAACTGTGGTCCCTGCCATACAGTTGGCTCAGGAGACCCCAAACCTCAATAGGTAAGAAGAGATCCAGAAGCTGGAGTCCCTGCTACACCAAACCTGGACTCTGCCCAAGACCCCACCTCCTCACCAAAGCCCCATGTGCTGTCCCTTCAGGATAGCTTCTGTCCTCTCTAGAGAAGCTGAGTCTCAAATATTCGCAAAATGCCTTTCAGTCCCTTCAGCCCTATGCTCAGGAGCACCTTGGTCACAAGCAATGAAATGCTTCCTTTTGCTGCTTGGAGAGGAATCCTTGGCATATTCGTGGAGTGTGCCATGTGCTCCAGCATGTATGTTACCTTCCTGGAGCAAGTCGTGGACTACACAGCTCCAGAGCTGACAGGTGACACACAACAGCTATGTGATTTACAGAAGCTGGTGGGGAGAGGTTTTGTCACCCACTAAGAGAGCTTGAGAGCTTCGTATAAATATTTATGGGCATCTGGGGCCTCCATTAACCCCACCAGCACCTTCTTCCACTTGTTACTTGGTGCTTGTGTGTGAATGAATGTGAAGACCAGTGTTCAATCATAAATGAATGTGTGTGTGTGTGTGTGTGTGTGTGCGTGTTTGTGTGCCTGTGAGAATGTACAGGGACCCGCACACATTTTGTGAGAGCATGTGCACCTGTATTTTGATGTAAGTATAAATCCATACACCTATGTTCATACCTGTGAACACTGTATGCATACTATAAATGCATATGCATGAGCATTTGGACATGCATGCAGACAGACACAGATACATGCATTGAGTACCTGTGTAATACATACAATATGAGAGTAAGCACATGCAGGCTCTATGCTTGCACATGAATACAGATGCATGCCTGCCTCTGATAGGTAACCATGAGGGAGTACACATGTGTGTTCATGCAGTGCTCCTCTTGAGAGTGCAAGCATATCTACATGCAAATTCAAAGCTTCAATATCACCCCAGAAACAGGTTTTGTTAAGCTGAATGGTTCCACCAGAATTGCCTCACCTACAGGCTGCTGCTTCTGTGAACACTTACTTGCTCTGGTAATTCTGATCCATTTATTGCAAAGCTAAACTGAGAACAGATGAGAACAGGAGTAGGGCTGTTCATTAACCTACAAACAGCACCAATGTCTCAAGACAGTTATGCCCAGGATGGCCTCCTCCTCTACATGCATGGGCACACCACACACACACGTGCGCACACACGCACACACGGAGTTTGCCCAACCCATATCTTCCATTGGCATGACACGAAAGACAACTGCAGCTTCCCCATGACAGCTTTGTTTTCATGTTCCCCTGCTGTGTTCTCAAGCCCCCATGGTCCCTGTCCTCACCTGGACAAAGAACCTTGTGATTGAAGAACACGAAGCACACAACCATGCAAAGAACTACCTCTGAAAAGAGACTTAAAAAGGAAATAGTTCCCAAAGAAGGTTATTTCCCACTCCTCCATATGTGCAAATGTTTCAGGTAAGAATAGTGGATTTATGGGGGTTGGTAACAAAAATACAGAACTTTGACCATCAAATTGGTAGAAATTCAAATTCTGGATCTTCCACTGGATAAGATGACCACTCTGGGCCTTGTTTATCCATCCTTAACCTACAAATAAGAGCAGCTCACTCCCTCTTCCTCTTTCTTTTTTTTCTTCTGTCTTCTCTTTTTTCTTGCATAGAGTTAAGTGAACTGTCAGAATGACATTAACCCTAAGGTTTACATCTCTTCTGCTCTATGACCTGCTTACCCCTTGTCTGTGGAAAAGGGCATCTGTTCCAGGCTCTGGATGCCAGGACACAAAAGAGGGCAGAGGCCAAGCCCTGCCCTGGGAAGTGCAGCAGGTCTCTGCCCACTGAGGAAAGGCAAAGCTGCCTCCAGGCCAGCCCAGGGCCATGGACTCTCCCAAGCAAGCCTCAGGGGCCTGTAACAGCCTCAGAGAAAGGACCGCAAAGGTGGCAGATCAGAAGAAACAAGGAAATGAGAGTGGGAGTGCCCGAGGGGAGCCTCAGCTCCTAGATTTAATGGAGGCATTGGCCAGGATCAATCCCTCCTCCAGGCTCCAAACTCTGAAATGAGCCCCTCTAGCATCCCACCCTCATCCTCTATTGGAAGAAGTCTCAACCCTGGGAAGATGCACAAAGATCCAAAAAGAGAAATGCAGCAATATAAATGTTGATCTGTGTTCTTTAATCTCTCTTCCAATGCTACAAGTGGCTGATCCTTCCAGAAAATTCCAGACCTCTTCCCACTATCTCTGTAGCTGCCCCTGTACCCCCAAAACAGAATCCCCTTTTTGAGACAAATAAAACAGAATGCACAGTGAGTAGCTGCCATTCTTTTTTTTCTTTTCTTTTCTTTTTTTTACATGAAAGTAACTTCCACATGCAAAGAATTCAGAGAGGCCACAAAAACTGAGTTTTGCTTGAAACAAATCCTCATTATTAATTTAGATGGCTTCCCTGTATGGGAGCAGCAGTTTTTCTCATACAGTTAATTTCTTCCAAGGGAGAACATTAGCTCTGACCTTCTTATTTAAAAGCACTATTTAAAATAACATGCATAGGACAATGGAGAAAAGCGTTAAAAAGACTAAGAAGTGCAAGGCATGGAAACTAATGAAGGAGAGAAAGGTGGTGGAGGAGAAGAAAGAGGAGGGGGAGAAGGAAGAAGAGGAAGAGGAGGAGGAAGGATCCAGGTAGTGCCAGGTGAAGGTGTTTGAAGGAGGGCAATCCAGCTGAGGAGACCTATGGGGACTTAGAGAATGGGTGCTGCTCTGCTAGCAAAGGTGCTTTCCTTGGCCTTGAGACCTGCTCCCAGCATAGGAACTATGGAAAGCATGAAATTCTGCAGCAGTCGCTTCCTGTTCAAAAAGAGCCTAGACTTCTTCAGCCAGGAAAGCCTCAGCCTTGGAAGCCCAGAAGTGGCTGCTTCCGCAGGCTAGATACACCCTGCACCCAGGACTCTCACTTCGCTGCAGCTGGAATGTCGTCAAAGCGTGCTGAGCTAGTTACCAGCCTGAAGAAGCTCTTCCAGCCAGACTGACTTCTTTCCGGAGGGAGGGCTGCTACGGAAAGGATGCTGCATACAGGATGCACCCTTTGAGGACTTTTATTTGAGTAAGGGAAAAAGGATTCCTTATATAACAGGTCTAAACCCAACTATCTCTGGGAGGAAAGGCTAGGCTTTCAGTCTGCAGGCTGCAGAGGAAAGAGTGGCAGTTACTCCCCAAGTCAGCTCTGGGTTTTCCTTTCAGAGTAGAAAAAAGCCCAAGTTTTGCAACTGAAAGCCAGCCCGGGAAGGACTAGAAACTCAAAACCTGACGTTTCTAGCGTCCTGCAGACAGGGCAGTGAGGGAGTAAGGGGTTTGCCTGGGTGGCAGGCACTTTAACTCCAGGTCACAGCGGAATCCAAGGGACCAGCCTGGTATATCTGGTATTGTTCCTGGCAGCTACCAGCAAGAGTGTCACCTGGCGGGCACAGGCATTGTAGGTAGGAAATGCATGCCCTCTAGTAAGCAGAAGACTGTCCTGCCACAGGAATGACCAGAGGCCAGGGGATGTGGGAGCCTCTCTGGGACTGAAAGAAGGCTCTAGATGCACAGCCAGCCTCGGCTTCCCAGCAAACCTCATCACAGAGTTGGCCCTTGCTGGCCAGAGGGACACTGCTCCCTGCTGGCCCCCAGCCACCCTTGATGCTGGCCAGGAGAAAAAAGGAAAAGGCTGGAGAGCTGAAGGAGTCCAGGCAGGGGTCCAAATTAACTGCCAGCAGCTCTGGGGACTGCAGACCTCCGCCAACCTCTCGTTCCTCCCTGCTCTCTCGGACACCACTGGACCTGCTCTATAGCCTTTCCCCACCAGGCAGCGGGCGATAAAAGGCAGAAGAAAAAACAAACAGAATGAGAAATTTTTCTGAAATAAGAGGTTAGGAAGGAAGGGCTAAAGGAATGGGGAATGGTGAGTGGTGAGGGAGAGGACAGGAAGAAAGGGGAAGAAAGGGGGAGGGAAGGAGAAAGAAGGAAGGAAGGGAAGAAAGGAGGGTAGAAAAAAGGAAGGGAAGAAAGAAGGGAAGGAGGGAGGAAGGAGAAAAAAAGCAAGGAGGAAGGAAGGAAGAGAAAGAGAGGAAGGAAGGAAGGAAGGAAGGAAGGAAGGAAGGAAGGAAGGAAGGAAGGAAGGAATCCTCCGGCGGACCCACTTCTCTTTTCCTGGACTTGTGAGCGCCTGGTCGGGTAGAGGCATCGCGCAGTGGACCGCAGGCTGCTGTGGAGATGGGCCCGGGCTTGCCTGCAGGAGGCAAGGGAAGGGGCTGATCCCTGCCGAGGTTGTGAGAAGCCTCAGCGCCTTCCCCGAAACGCCTCGAAGAAGGGTCTCGAACCCCCGTAAGATACAGGATGGCAGGAAGAGGGCTTCGCACCCGACCCAGCGCGACTGGCTGCCCAGCAAGGAGCACGGCCCGAAATAGAGCCAAATCCCCGGAGCCTGCGTGTGCCCCGCGTGCGTCGCGGGGTCGGTGTCTGCCTCCGCGTGCGTCTCTGGGTGCAGGCGCCAGCCAGCCTGTCTACCTGGGACCAGAGCAGGCTTGGAAGACTCCTGTCGCTGGAGCCCCCCGCCCGCCCCGCCCCCGGGACGTAAGCCTCGGATCAGGCGGTACCTGAGAGCCACCGGGAGCGGCAGGAGTTGGAAAGGTGGATGAAGATTGCAGGCTACCGCGGAGGCGCGCCAAGCTGGAGGTGCTCGGGGAATTACTTCTCTTTTCCTGGACTTGTGGGCGCCGGGTCAGGGCAATGCGGCGGGTCGCAAAGGCAGGCTGCGGGTGGAGACGGGGCCAGGGCTTGCCGCCTGCTGCAGGAACACGCCTTCGAGGCTCCGGAAGGGGGTTGCTGCACTGTGCCCGGCTCTGGCTGGCTCTCCCGCTTGCCTGTGTCCCGAGCAGGCTGGTGGTGGATTGCTGGCTTGGAACAGGGTCTGCAGAGCCTGAGTGGGCGTCAGTGTGGGTGCAGGGAGTGGGTGTCTGTGTTTCCACGTGTTGCTAGGGCTGTGTCATGGAATTATCTTTTCCAAGATGCACTTGACCACTCTGAACTGACCTGAGCCACCTCGTCCTTCTGGATGCAAAGGGATGGTATCTGTTACTGAGTGGGTTTGGGTTTCTGTGCCCTGGGGAAGAGACCAAGGAGAGTTTGCAACTCTCCCTCCCACTGCGGAGGCTTTTCTCAGACAAAGTCTAAAGGACTCTGAAGTGGAGGGTGCTGCAGGGAGTCAGGGCACCGGGCTTAGGGCCTCCGACACCACCAGTCTGTGATCCTCCCCTGGTCTTGGCAGGGCCAGAGTCCTCTTTCGCCCCACAGGGGATGCATCTGTACATCTGGGTATGTTCTGTGTAGAAGTTGCATACGAATCTATAAAACTATCAGACCCCGGTTCTTCTTAGTGCACACAAGGGCAAAGTCACCCGGCAACCTGGCTTTGCACTACCTCCTCCAGTCACAGCTGGAAGGAAGCCTCTGCCAGACAGATCTTTCGGTTGGTGAGACACACTGGATTTTGGAAGTAAATTTGAGCTAGAATCCCAAGCTTCTTTCCTACTGAACACCAAGCACCAAGCATGTGTGTAAATCATTGTTAATATTTGTATATTTATTTCTAAGTCTCACTCTTCCCCCCACCCCATTTACCGCTCCCACCTTCCCAGTCTCCAGGGATCCAGGCTAAAATCTATCCCCGGTGAGTTTCACTCTCTGCTTCCCTCTCCCAGGTCCCTCCCAGCTCAGGTCCTAAGCTTGGGCAACACAGCCAGGGGTTCCAATGCCTCACCCTCAGGTCCTGAAATTTCCAGTTAGGAACCTGGAGCCAGAGAATCTTAGGCTGGGGGCTGGGAAGTCATGGGAGTCAGCTATTGCCAAGAGAGTGCAGAACTCTTCTGAGGTTTGTCAGTTCTACTCCACCTCCCAGAGGTATCCCAGGCTAATCCTAAATTATAAACTGGATTCCAAGGAGGCTGAGAGGAGTTTAGGGCAATCTAGGTGCTCTTCTAGGAATCAGGAAAAATAAAGGGTCTCGGGCTTCCTCCAGGTCGGGCGTCTTCAGGCAGCAGTAAGAGCTGCTGTGCCAAAAGATGACCCAAACCTCTCTGACCCTCAATTTGAGGAGGCACTGAAGCCCAGACTGGATGTGCAGTGCCTTTCTGTGGGTCTGAAGGCTCTCAGTCTGAGCTGCCTTGAACGTAGTAGACCCCAAAAAGAGTCAAGGAAGGGCTTCCTGTCTGGAGGATTGAGCACTCCAAGATCTGTTGCTGGGTTTCACCTGCTTCTACCAACCTTGATTGAGAGAGGCGAGGCGGCCAGGTCTCCATTCAGAACAGGTATTCTGGCTCTGGGGTGCCGGGCAGGAGAGTGTCTACACTCTAAACCCAGGCAGGAAAGCAAGGACAGCCCTTAGCACCAAAAAGACCTGGTTTCTTATCAAGGCACCAAGTCTTGGCTTCCTGGTTTCTGTCATTTACCAGCTCAAACACCCAGCAGGCCTGCAGGCCTGCCAGCCCTGATCACCAAGCAGAATTCGCTGAAAAAGTGGGATGTGCCACATGCCCAGGGACCCTGTGCCTTTCAGACCTGCATCATCTCAGCTCACAAACTGACTCTTGACCAGGGTTTGGACTTAGGGTAAAAAAACAGAGAACATACTGGAGTCTCCACGCACTCAATGGGGAGATGTGCCTGGACTTGTTTACCTTTCCATTAGGCAGGTGTGCTCCAAAGTTGGTACAACTCTTGAAGAAGTAAGAAAAGAGAGTCAAAGTCATGCGAACACAGAGTCCTCTAAATAAACACCATTTCCATGGTTTTAATAAGCAAAATAGGAAACCATTTTAATAACCAAAAACAGAAACCAGTCTGAATAAAACTACAATAGACTAGGTTTTAATATTTTCATATCATAAGCAGGGTTTGAAATTGATCCCTTATTTTACATGAAATAAAAACAATTTCTGTTGCAGTAAGTTTGATTTCAACACAGTTGAATCCGTAAAAACCAAAGCTCGTTTCTGATGCAGGACGAATATCCACAATATTTAAAACTGCAAGCACCATGCGGTTCATACAATCTTGTTATTACTGTTAATTTATCAACTAATACAAACTCAAAAATGCATCTGGCCAGCAGCGCCAGCAATTTCAAATGGGAACTAAAAAATATGCTTTAATTTTGGTATATTTTGTCAGTGCAACTTAAATCCTTTTACTGACCTGCAGAAAAAAAGTAATAATAAAGAAAAACACCCAGATCTCCCCTATAACTACTATACAACCAAAGGAGGAGGAGAGGAATACCACCAATAACTTTTCCTGCAATCTCAAAAGCAGGGAAAGAAACACATAATGCACTGGTCTAAAGAACACACTTGAAAGCTGCAATCACTTGCCAATGTTTGGTTTTCTGATACATCCTAAATGTGGCAGTTGGTTCAATTCAAGCTCTGGTCACCACTGACCAGTGTGAAGGATGGCAAAACTTCTCACCCAAGGAGCGGCTGGGGGCCCTTGCAATTAACCGCCGGCCTGGAGAATTCCAGAGGGACCCTGGGGTGAAACTGGTTACAATAAAAAGCAGAGAAGATGGTCTGTTTTCCTTCCCTCTCTTATTAGGGGTGTCAATTTGGTCAAGAAACTAGGCAGGGATTGAGGAAGAGGTGTGGAACTCCACAGTTGTCCTGTCCTTGTACTCTTTCCCTCAAAGCCAACAAAACTAAAACGGAGGGAAAAGAGAACAGAATAGGATCTGGACAGAATAAAACGTGAAACTGCCACGGTTGCCCCGAGACAAAGTTGGTGTCGGATGCGAAATGCCTGGAACTTTTTCTTTCCTTTTTTTGGGGGGGGGGGCTTACAAAGAAAATGCCATAATAATAAACCCAAACAAAGACACTCAGCTCGCTGCCGTGTTCTCTGTGCGGTTTGGTGGAGGGCAGGTATTTACAAACCAGCAGCCAGGGCTGAATCCCGGCTCGGCTGGCAGCCGCTGGAGTTTCCCAACTGCGATCCCTTCTCACCCAAAGAAACAGGGGGTTATGATCCATGATCAACAACATGCTAAAGTTAAACAAGAAAATGGTACAAAATAGAAATTATTACCATACATGTCCAGCATGCAGGATTAATATTTTTAATGCAGATTTTCGTATTTTTCTATATAATTGAGCAGGCAATGAAACGGATGAGATTTGCGCGCGAAACGTCCTAACCGAGGACCGCGTCTCCCAGCTGAGAGCCAGTGTTCTCCGGACTCTGGACCGAGAGGTCCGTCTGTTCATCGCCCTTCGCTCAACCTGGCCTCGCGCCTGCCGGAGACGCCAGGGCCCCTCTCCTCTCCTCTGCTCTCTTCCTGGAGGGACTGAGCTCCGGACAGCGACAGCGAAGCAGTGGCCCGGCACTCTCAGAGTTCGGAAAGCCGGGCGTCTCCAGACGGCCTTGGCGAATCCTCCGTACTACGCCTCCGCCTTCCAGCCTGGAGAAAAGTTGCTCCGGGACCTCCCACCCCCTCGTCTCTGGCTCGGCTCGAGACTAGGAGGCGGTGGCTGGCGTGCACTAGTCTCCCCTTAGCCAAAGTCCCCTGCCTCCCGCGCTCCCGCCCGTCGCCCGCGGCCCGCCTGCCCTTCCTCCCTCTCGCTCGTCAAACAGGTCAAGGCTGGGGCCATGACAGGGACAAGGTCCAGGGGAGTCCAGGGCTGGGGACCCGGGACAGGGAGTCCGGGGCAAGGGCGGGGGCCGGGACCCGCTGCGACTCACAGAAAGAACTCAGGAGAGGAGGGGCTGTCGCTGGTGGAGCCCGCCTCCCTGAAGCCGGAGTTGGCGAGTTTCTCGCACTTGACCTTGTAGGCGTCTCTCTCGCGGGCCAGCCGGGACACCTCCTGCTTAAGCTGCTCCACCTGCTGAATGAGCTGCGTCTTCTCATTCTCCAGGTGGTGTTTCTGCTGGACACGTTTATACCTGCACGACTGGGCGTAGCCCCGGTTCTTCAGGGTCCGCCGCTTCTGCTTCAGGCGGATCACCTCGTCCTTGGTGAAGCCCCGCAGGTGGCGGTTCAACTCACGCACTGACATGGACACGAGCTGGTCATCGGAAAAGCGATCCTCCACGCTGCCGTTGCCGCCCGCCGCCGTGGCCGCTGCCGCCGCGTGCGGACCCGGCCCGGGGTGGCTGGTGGGCAGCTGCTGCGCCGGACTGGCGGCGCTGGACGGCGGCGGCGACGCTTGGTGGTGGTGGTGATGATGCGGGTGCGCGTGGGGGCCCAGCTCATCGTGGGCTACGCCGGCGCCTGGGTACGCGTGGTGCGGATGCGGGTGAGGGGGATGGTGGTGGTGGTGGTGGTGGTGCGCGCCTCGGAAGCCGTCGAAGCTCTGCAGCGGCTGTGGCACTGGGTGCGAGCCGATGAGCGCCTCCACCGCGTCCTCGGGTGTCAGGTTGAGCGCCTCAGGGTTCATCTGCTGGTAGTTGCTCGCCATCCAGTACAGGTCCTCCAGGTGGGTCTTCTGCTCAGTCGGGCTGAAGCTGGGCGAAGAGGGAACCGAGCTGCACGGCGTGCTGAGCGGTGTGGACGACACCGAGCCGGCCGGCTGCAGGCGCGTGCAGGGCCGGCCCGGGCGCTCCGCGCGCCCCAAAGGCTCCTTCTTCACGTCGAACTTGAGCAGGTCGAAGTCGTTGACGTACTCCATGGCCAGCGGGCTGGTGGGCAGCTCTGGCCCCATGCTCAGCTCCGCAGCCATCGCTGACGCGAGGCTCCGCCGCCGCTACCGCCGGGAAACTTTACGGCCGGCCGAGGCGCGCCGAGCCAAGAGCAGGGGCGAAGAGCGGCGGGCGAGCCGGGGAGGCGGGGAGCTGAGGGCGCAGCGGGCCGGGGCCGCTGGCCAAGCCTTTGTCTGGGGACGCGGCGGCTCGCTGGAGAGTCCCGAGGCTGCCTGTACCGCCCCAGAGCTCAGGGGCTGTGGCCGCACCGGGACCGAGCCGGGCCAAGCCGGACCTGGAGAGGTGGAGAGGCGAGCGAGGCGTGGGGTGGGCGGAGGGGAGGCGCGGGGCAAGCGCCCGCCGCTCGCTCTGTACCTCTCTCGCTCTAGGGCTCTCTCGCTCACAGCCGCTCGCAGCCCGGCCGTGCAGCTGTGCAGGATTCGGCGCCGCCGCCGCCTTTTATCGCCTTCCTGATGTCACTGGGGCGCGGGGGCCCAGGCGGCCAGGCGCGCTGGCCAATGGCTGCGCGGCCCCAGCGGCCCAGCGGTGCTGGGCGGGGCGCTCCTGACAGCTCCCCCCCCCCGCGTCAGCTGACTGGCGGCCCGAGCGGCCCGGGAGCCGCCGAGGACTGGCAGCGGACCGGAGCGGAGTGGGTCGGACGGCCGGGCCTGGCCCAACCCCCACACCCTCCAACCCGAGCCCCCGCGCGCTCGCCTTCCGCGCGCGCCACGCCTCTGGGCCAAGCTGCTGCTCCCCCCACCACCTCTTCACGCGCTCCTCCCTCAGTACTCCTCGCCCTCCCAGCCCCAGCCGGGTCACCCCCAAGGAGGCCCTGAAAGGGCCCCCGAACGACGCCTCCTGGGCGCTTTGTTCCCAAGCGGCCCCCGCCCAGTGGGCGACGCTCTGTGTCCTCCCGGCGGCGGGCTGCGTGGATGTGAGCCGAGCTGCCTGTGTTTTCCGGAGATCCGCGCGTGTTTGTGTTGGGGAGGGAGGAGTTTGGGGCTCCGAGAGTTGTGTTTAGACCCAACTCTCAATCTAGGCACCTTGCTTGGGCCGGGAGAGGCCGTTCCCTTCCTGGCCGGAGCTGCGGCCGGGCCTGAGCTAAGACTCCATGGCTTCGCTGCTCCCCGCGTTCACCCCACCCCCAGGCGCTCACGACGAAGGCCGAGAAGAAACAATCGGCCCAAAGGCTCTGAGTCCCTTCCCCCAGCCAGACGCACGCAGCCTCCGCCGCTCCGAGGCTTGGGCCAGAGGCCAGCACGGGACAGTGCCCCGGTGGCTCTCGGCTGCTGGGGAACGGACCCTGTTTTTGTTTAAACGTTTTGTAAAGATTAAGCAGAGCCGGGTGTCTGCCGGCAGCCCACAGGCTCAAACAGGCATAAAGTGCGACCCCAAGTGGCCACAGTGTGCAAAGGCGCCCCAACTGCCCGGCACTTTGCTGGGAGGCTCGGACGGCGCTTCGGACTCAGCCAGGTCTCCTTACCTGGCCCAACCCGAGACCACCGACAGGGCGGGCTGTGTGTGTACTGGCACCGGAGCCAGGTCAGGTTCCGCTCGAGCCACGCATGGGTCCTCTAGTCCTTTCTTCGGAGTTAGCCTTGATACCTGCTCCGGTCGCCCCGGTTGCAGTTCCTCGCCCCCGCCTTCCCTTCGGGGATGCAGGTCGGCTGTTCTCTGAGCGGAAAGGTGCTGCGAGAGGGAGGCCCAACGGCCAAAAGTGGAGGCGCGCAGCGAGCGGGCCCGGGGCTGTCGTGCGGGAAACCTCCCTAGAGCGCACAGGGGAGACGAGAGCGCAGAGCCTGGGCGTTCAGACAGGGCCCTGGGGCGGGCGCCGCACACCCTCCGTGTCCCGGGCCAGGGTAGCCAAAGATAGGAGATTTTCTCCAGATCCCTGTCCTGGCACCGAAAGTGGATAAATCGAGAATTCGCTGGACCCGGAGACCTGACCCGCCTCCCACGCCACCTTCTGCTTTGCAGCTTTGGGCGCGCAGCGAAGGGCGGGAGGCGAGTGCGCTGGGTGAGTTTCCCTGGCCGCTGCCCGCGGGACCAGCATGATCCGCGCCGTAGGGGCCGGTGAGCCGCCGGTGCGAACGAAGCCAGACTTTTTTTTTTTTTTAACTGTTAGTAAAGATATTTGACATCAGTTAATCTGAAAGCCCTCTCTTCTCTTGTGCCCACGGGGAGGCTGGGGTAGATGGTGATCTTGTCGCCTATGTTTAATAAAAATGAATGTATTTTAACTAAAATTTGAACCAAAAGATTTAGATCTGCAGCTGTAATGTTTGGAAAAGGTTCTCGGCCCTCTTTGAGAAGCGCGGTCCCCACGGAAATGATTCGGCCGCCTGGGGAGAGAGCCCCTGGGCTGTTCCGTTGCGCCCCAGCCTAAGCTGAGCCCTGGGGACGCCCACCCGCCCCGAAAGCCCCGAAAGTGTCCCGTTGCGTTTGCTCGGTGAGCGCGCTCGGAGGCCAGCTCAGTTGAGAATATTTTGAGACCACCCTCCATGCCTATACAGACTATGGTTCTGTCCTCAGGCGCCCTGAAGGGACAAACTCACCAGTTCTTAGCACCACTGGTCTACAGAGCTACAGCGGGCAGCGCCCTGCCTCCTGGTCACGAAGGATCCGCAGCCTCCAAAGTACGCCTGTCGCTGCAGCCCCTCGGCGTGCGCACCAAAAAGTGCGGGCATGGCCGTATCCCCTAACCGCCCCCCCCCACACACACCACGAGCGCACGCGTCTTCTCGGGTCTGCCGGGCCCCTGCCATCGATGAAGGAGACCGGAGTCTCGAGACTGTGGTCCCGTTGAGGCCCTGGGGATTCCTGAGGCCCCAGCTCTGGAGTCTCAAACCTCCCCGAGGGCCGCTGGCCGAAATCTCAGGGTCTCTAGAACTCGTGCTTTGTCTGAGCAGGCTGGCTCTCTTTGTCCCCATGCCTCTGTCTCTGTTGCTGTCACTTCCTTCTCCAGGACTTTGACTATCTCCAATGGTCCCTAGGTGCACCCCCTAAAAAATTTCCGTTTGTTTGCAGCTGTCTCAGTAGCCACTCCCTCCTCTACCCATCCCCCAACTACCCCAACTCCAAAAATGCTAGAAACTCCACTCCAGCCAGGCTGCTGGTGAGTGGCCGAGACTGGAAGGTTGCCCCGAGTAAAGGCCTTCGAAAGGCAGCGGCAGCATCTCCTTCCCGGGCTGCTCAGTCCCGACTCCTGCTTCGCTCTGCGCAGGGCAGGTCGTGGAGCAGCCCCAGGGCTTTTGGCTTTCCCTGCAGAACCAGGGCTGTGGATCCGCGTTCCTGGCTCTGGGTTCTAAATACACAGCCAGGGCCAGAGAAGGCCCACAGGGCCCCTAAAAGACAGGTGGGGTTAGAGGCACTGCATATTCACTGACTGTGAGTTCAGTGCGCTGAAAGAAAAAGAGAAGGGGTGGTGGGGGAAGTGATGAATTGGAAGCTGTGGGAAAGAGGCAGGAGACTGGGCACAGTGAGCTGCAAGCCTTGCAAAGGAGAGCTGAGGACTGGGGGTGGCCAGAGCCCCTCTACTGACAGCTGTCTCTAACTGCCAAAACTCCAATTTCAGGTTTTTGTCCCAAAGCCACACCTTTCCCTATCCACCGCAGGTTGACCAGGGCTATTGGTCCGGAATCTTTCATTACAAGAGGCCATGGAAGGGCCCCTGCAGGATCCGCGTCCTAGGGCCTGGGCCACCTTGGGTGGTCTGGAGCCAGGGGAAGATGCCATTCGCTAAGGGATCGCAGAGCCCGAGTGTGGGGTTCACAGGGCTGTCTCCGGCTTCTAGAGAGCTGTGCGCCCACCTGTGTCCACCTGTACCCCCCACAGCCACACTCTCTCTTCCCCAGGTCCCCCCTGAAGGTGCTTGGTTCACCCGTGGTTCCCCTGAGCGCTGCAGGTGTTTGAACATCTCTGTGCCCACAGGGGTGCGGTTGGAGACCTACAGAAGAGTGTGTTGTTATTACTGTTGTTTGAGGAGGGAGAAGCTCCTGGCCTTAGAGTCTGGTAGGTTTCAGGGTCCTACTATTGTGGGTCACTAAGAGTGGCTGGTGGTACTAGAGGTCCCAAGGCTGATATCTTCTAGGGAAGGTCCTGCATTGAGGACAGGATCCCTTCCCTTGAACCTGCATTCTATGTCTTCATCACCTACATCTAGTGTCATCTGTCTCTTCCAAGAAGCCCGAGGGCTCTACTGCCTTTTCCAAAGCACAGTGGGAAGCTTTTCTGCTGCTCCCACTCCCTGGGAACTTCCAGATGTTTTTCTGCCCTTCCTCTTCCTCTTTCCCAAAGGCAACTGTCACTTCCACTTTTCCTTGGTCCATGCAAAGTCCATCAGATTGCAAGGTTACACTTGGAGTGCTGGGTCCTGGTAACCCTTGGGCACTCAAAGGACTCAGTGGGTCTCAGTAAGAAGCCAGAGTCCATTCCTTGGCTGCCCCCCGGGGGACCGGGAACTCCTACACACTCGTGTGTGTGCATGGGCATACACACACACACACACACACACACACACACACACACACTGGGGAATGGGAATTTATTGTTAGAAGCATTATACCTGTTTCTTTTTTCTTTGTTTTAATACAACTCCAGAAAATTTTAGATTACAGGTATGGCTTACATTCTATTTCTGTTGGACAACACTGCATTAGATAACTGCTAGGAAGTAATATCGATGGGATATTCCACAGTGATATTCATTCTTGTTTGTAAGGCGAGTTGCAAGAGCTTGTATTTTTCACTTTGTCATTCAATTTTCAGGACTCTTTGAGGCAGCAATTATTATTATCACTCTTTATAGAGAGTGGCCAGCAGGTAGGTAGATGTGAATATAAACCGGTGCTCTGAAAGTCCTGTGCACATCAATTCACTCAGTCCTCACAGCTGCCCTAGGAGGTGGGTAGCAGGATTATCCTCATTTCACACAAAGTCAGTTTGGTGGTTTGTTTGTAGTTGCCCGGAAGTGATGAGCTGGAACATCTGGCCCCAGGTCGAGGGCTCTGAACACTGTGAAGTGGGGGTTCTGTGTCTTGGGTGGGTAGCAGCCTGGAGATCCAAGTGTCAGCACTGTTCTTCACCAGCTGTCTCTATGTCAGGACTTCCAGCCCTCCATGGGATTAGTGATTCTGTTCAGGTCAATGCGAAGTCTCTAACAAGTACCAAGTCTCTCCTCAGGGCACCATTTAATGTGTCTTCTTGTGGATGGCCACACACTCCCTTAGGTTCCTTCTTTTCCCCTTTCCACTTCTTTGACTGTGGGGGCTGGAGAGAAACCAAGGGAGGGGTGCAAGAAAAGAAGAGAAATATCCCAGAGCCCTCTATCCTTGGATGTCCCTTACCGTTGGCCTCAGCCTGATCTCTGATCTTGACTCTGAGCCTTGGTCCTGCCTTTAGCCTGAGTTTGGCCTTTATCCCCAATTCATCTATCCCCAATTCTCTTAAATATCATGGGGGGGGTGGGGAGAAGAGGAAGAGGAAGAGGAGAAGGAGCAGCTGACTGCCACGCAAAGCCGCAGTGCATGGTGGGTAACCAGAGCAACTCCCTTCCCCCACCCCCTCACAGCCAGCGTTCGACATCCTGAGACCTCATCATGCTCCCAGGGCTAAGGCTTTCACCCCCAGGGGCCAACCATCACCCTCCTCTCCCTCTATCTCAAGATCTCTCTGGTTTCCCACCTAGTGCCTTCACCCTCATCTGTAAAGACTCCAGCTCCAAATTCTCTGCTTCTCCACAGAGAAATGGAACCAGTTTTCATGTTATGTGACTCTATGACTCTGATTATTCCACCTACCCCCTTCACTCTCTGGTTTAAATACAAATTCCTTTGATACTTGAACAAGAACTAAACTCCTTAGCATGACCTTCAGGCCCTGAGTGATCTGCTCCTGCCAACTTCTCCCACCTCATCTCTCGTTACATTAACTATTCACAACGTTTCGATCATACTGACTTTTTGAAGTTCTTCTACAGCCTAAGAGGTCCTCTGCCACAGGGCTTTTGCACACTCCTAGAATGAGTCTTCTGTTGTTTCTGAATGACTTAGACAGAAGAGGTAGTATGTGAATCTTCTCACACCTCTGAAGGACTTGGGTGTCCCTGGAGGTTGGATAAAGTCCTTGTCATCCTTGGGAAATCATATACACTGGAGTCATAGCCTTTCCTTCTTCCATCTCGATAGGGTGATCTCAGGCTTGGGAGAAGCCTTAGGAAATAACACAAGAGAGTTCAAAGGAAATTGTTTGGTCAACTAAGTTAAAGGTTTTCCACTTAAGAAAATGTATTAAAGACACAGATTCTCGAACCACAGCAATCTGATTTTACAGGTCTTAGGAGAGCCCAGGAATTTACATTTTAATAAGCTCCCTGGGTAATTCTTCCACACAGGGCCCAGTGTGCTCCTGGAGGAAGTCTCAGTGCTCAGCAGACAGTGCAATGCCATGCCACGAGGAATTCAGTCACAGCGTCGGAATGAGTGAATGAGCGAACAAACAAAATGATTACCACGAATGCTATCTCAGAGGCTTTCCCACCTGCCCTCCAATGCCCGCTTGCTTCTTCTTTAACAGCAAATATCCCTGAACCAGGCCTCGCTCCTTCCTCCCAGGACCAGTGATCGGTTCGGGGAATCTGCACCATCTGAGCCCAGCACCACCGGCCTTCTTGCTTTCCTCTCCTTGGTCTGGATGCTCTCCGGGGCTCTGCAGCCCCGCTTCCCAGCACGTGTTCTTCACAGCATGGGGAGCAAACTTAGAGAAAGGGGTTCTCCTACTGCCCTGGGGTCTGCTGCCTGCAGCTGATGGAGAGAATGACGCTATCCACTATGCCGAAGCCCAGGCTCAGGTCAGCCAGGATCTACTATGGTCACTTGGTCTCGTTTTCCCTTTATTTTTTACAAAATGATACACACAAGACCACTGTAAAAATGCAAAAATATAGTTTTGAACATCTATGTCCAGAGCTACAGCTTGCTTTTTATTTTTGCTCAGCAACTTCTGTGTCAATATGTTTGGTTCTTCCTTCCTCCCTTCCTTCCTTCCTTTCTTCCCTTCTTTCTTTCTTTCTTCCTTCCTTCCTTCCTTCCTTCCTTTCTTCCCTTCTTTCTTTCTTTCTTCCTTCCTTCCTTCCTTCCTTCCTTCCTCTCTTTTGTTCATTCATTCTTTTTTTCCTTTTTGGTTTTTTGAGACAGTGTCTCACTAGATAGACCAGGCTGGCCAAACTCACCCTCTCCCTGTCTCAGCCTCCCAAGTACTACTTCTTCCTTTCTAAGGAATGCATAGCATTCCATGAAATGAATGCCCTGTAGTTTTTTTTTAATCCAGTCCCATATTGATGGACAGTTAAACCATTTCTAATCTTCAGTACTGCAACAATGTTGCCACTAACAGCATTTTACATGCCCCTTTTAGCTCCTGTGTGAGCATTTTTCTGCAAAGCAAAAAGTGGAATTACTGGATTAAAAGATATGCAGAGAAAAGATGATACTTGACCAAGGCTTTGAAGGTTAAGCAGTAATTTGTCAAATACAAATGCCAGAGAACTACTGAAAAGACCAGTCTGAGGAAAGAGACTGCACGAAGGTGTTGCCGGGGACACTGGGGGAGGTTGGAGACAAAGCTCTAGGCTTTTGTAAGATCCAACCTTGAGCAGGGCGGGGGGCGGGGGGGCTTGAATGCCATGTCAAAGAGTTGGAGCTCTGTCCTAGATGCTAGCAGATCATCTCTGTATGGGCTGGCATCTTTTTTCGGTTCCCTGCCAGGAACATAGTAGGTGGTCAATAAATATTTATGGACAGGAAAAGGAGAATCCCACAGATATTTAGACAACGTGCTTAATTCTCTTTTATCTCTCAATATCAGAAACTGACTGCATTCTGAATAATGGAGAGACAGCACAGACAAGTGGAGTTTAGGAATCCTTTCCTGGGTTTCAGCCCCTCAGCCTGGCCTCATGCCAGGTCCCTTCACCTCCGCCTGTTAGAGATTGCTTCTGGTTTCTATGTTGACAACCCCAGTTTCTGTGTTTGGAACGGCTGTTCAGTGCCATTTCCTGATTTAATATCAGCACCAGCACGGAGCAAGGATGCACAGTTAGCAGTTTTTGCTCCAAGTATTTTTCAAGTTCCTGTTTGATGTAAGAGTTGGGTTTGCAGCTTCCCAATCTTGTGGAGCAGGGAGGGAGAGATTGGGGGAAGGAGCTGGGAGGTGGAGGTGGAAGATTTTCATCCAGTTCTGCTCCACTGAGAAACTCCAAGCTCCTTTCTGAAAAAGAAAAAGGTGAAAAGCTCAGCAAAGGCAAGAAGGAAAGCCGAAGGGTCTGCCAGCCAGTGTAGCTACTGAAGCGAGAGTAGGGCCACTTTTCTGTGTGAGTGTAAAGATGTACACAAATGTCTCTACATATATGTTTCTGCCACAAAAACAAGGCACCGAGAAGCTTAAATAATCTAACATGATGCAATTTAAAATTTGAAGTGTGAAAACAAAGTCAGTCCAAAGAAAAACTTAAGCTAGATACAAGACTCGGTGGCACTCGGTTTTGTTTCATTTTGACTGAGCATCTATTATCCCCAAGGACTTCTGCAGAGCTGAGTACTAAGAATGGACCTAAGGATTGAAGAGAGCTCACTGAATAGGAACAGATTTTTTTTTTTTTGGCTAGGCTGTAGTCAATGCAGCAAAAAATACATGTTTACAGGGCTGTGTACACACAGGAAAACACACACACACACACACACACACACACACACACACACATAGAGGATAGGACCCATGGACTGCCAAACCCTAAGCACCTGTGTGACCTGCTGCAGGACCCTATTTCTGGATCTATGACCACCCCCATAGGACTCTTCTCCAGAGACCCTCTTGTGTCATTTTGGTTCTTCTGATGAGCAGAAGTTGCAACCTAATTAGATGCATGAGAGCTTTGCTGAGAAGGATAAGGGGCAGAAATACCCTACAGATCCCAATGGAGGGGGGTCACACCTGTGAAAGCAAAGGGGAAAGGAAGGAGGATTTGAGAGGAGGTTTTGCAGCACTGCTCTAGGGAAGAGACAACCAGGCTTGTGAGCCATCACTGGGCCAGAGTCACCTGTGGGAGTCCCACACCTCAAAGGAGTGGGTCAGCTCAGACCAGCCTCCAAGCCCTGAGCTTGGTCTGGGGCAGGGAGCAACCGAGAGGAGGCACAGGCTCGGTGCAGACACATGCATGGAGCCAGACACAGCAGCCACAGCTGCCACCTCTGCTCCCTGTGCTTGGTATATTTCAATCCCTCTTCCACTCTCCTTCCACCCAATCAGCCAACTTCCCTGGCAGTGAATTCACAGCAGCAGGCATGTTCCTGAGAGTTTGCCATGTGTGAGGAACTGAGCTTCGGTCAATGTGCCTCTCTACACCTAATCCTCCACAGTTACCTGGTGAAGTAAGTATCATTATCATTGTAACCCTCATTTCATAAGCAATGAGGCTAAGGATCACATAACATATCACTCACCAGAGGCCAAAGCCTACCAAGTGGCAGAGAATGGACTCAAAGCCTGCTTGACTCTAGCCATTAATCTAAACTACTTTGGCTAGGAGGAGGCATGTGGCCTGGGGAGGACATCGAAGAGGCTCATTTCTCTCTGTGCACCCATCTATCCTGCTGCCCACCTCTGGCTGTGTTAACTGCATATCCCGAAAGAGGGCCCTCTGGGTCTCATCGGGGCTGATCAGCTCATTCCAGCTTGGCCTACTGCTTAACTCTGAGCAGAAGTCTCCCTGGCATCCTCGTGTTTCCATAGCACCTCATACACATTGTGCCTAATTACCAGTTACCTCCAATTACCTCTGTATTCACCACCAAACTCAGCCTCTCTGAGACCACAACCAAGTCTAGGTCATGTCATGGTCCTGGGCACCAAGGACACAGGGGCCAGCACTAGAGGGATGGTAATGCATGAACAGGAGAGTCAGGCAAAGGAAGGCCAGCGAAGCCCTCAAGATGACACCTTGGGAGGGTCTGGGACCCTTGTGAAGAAATCCATGGCTTTGGCTTTTACCCGAGCAGGCTGTACTCCCCGGCCTTGCCACCAGGGGCCTCATCAACCCCCAGGCAGCATTAGCATGTGCTTCTCTACCCTTTGCTGCAAGTCGGTTCACACTACCCAAGCCCCTCTGAAGGGGCCAGGCTGGTACCCCAGCTTTACAAAGTCTCAGCATCTGCTCAGCTGCCAGTGGCCCAGTGGGTAGCCCCAACCAAGGAAGAGAGTTATTTTTATTTATTTCTTCTTAATCATGAACTTAATTTAGCTGCTAATCAGGTTACCATGGTGACTTGCTCTGGATTTATAACAGTTTCCTAAAACGCCTTTTTCTCACTCTTTGGGTAAATGAATAAAATTTGGATGATGCGCAAAGCGCATGAATATCGAATGTCCTAGGAAAAGGTCAGATGCACAGTTTTGCATTTGCCTTTTGCCCTGCCTAATGTGCTTTAAAACGAGCCATGACTCTGGGCAGACCCCAGGTGCCTCTCTTCTGTGCTCACTTCAAGGCCTTCAGTCGATCCCGACCACCAACCAGGTAGGATCTGAAAGTTCTGTTATTGCTTTCAAGGTCTGCCTCTCTAGTCTCTCTCCGCCCCCCAACCACCCAGTGCTCTGCCTCTGGTTCTCCTGTGTCATCCTCCTTGTGTTCATTTGTGCCTCTGTGCTGCTGCTTACACTGTGCCCTGGGCCTGGAAAGCCCTTCTCAGATAGTCAGGGAGCCCTTAGGCCTCAGAGATCTCCAGAAGTGTTAATTCTTCTTTTCTCTATCCTGGGAGTGACGATGGCCTGGCTGACCTTGGGGTCATCTCCACCCCAGTGTGTTATTTGAGAACAACTTTGAGCACTCTTACTGGCCTGCTATCCATCTGGCAGAAGCATGGTACTGTCCAGCCCAGGAGGAAGGGTGAAGAGGCATGGACAGAGGGAATGAGAGGTCAGCATTTTGACAGCTTGCTGTATTTCACAGTCTAGGATCCCACACTCATGTTACAGCCAGGTGATTGGAGGCAGAGGGTCTCAGTTCATCTCACTCATTGGCTCAGAAGCACTTCTGCCTTGGATCAACAGGATACCCCATCCCCATCCCATGACTCTTAGAAGGGACAATGTCTCCAAATTGGAGACCATAGTTTCCAGGATTTCCCTGAGGACCTCAGGGGCCGGCTGCCAATCAGTCCTGAGATCAGCCACAGTCCATTAGCGAATGCCCAGGGCTCAAGGCGCCAACAGAGCCACTGAGCATTGGCGCCAGCTCCTACCCAGGGAACCCAAAGCCATCTTCAATTATTGTCTTGGCCTTTGTAATCAGATGGGCCAGACTACAGGCAATGGGCTGGTTCACTTGGCTGAGAAACACCCCCAGCCTCCAGCCGGAGCATCCTGAGCTCACCAGGTGCCCTCTGGGTCTGAATTTAGGTGTGAGCTCCATAGGAAACCACTCTTTGAACCTCCTGAGTCACAGGAGGAGGAACTGAGCCCTTTTGCAGCAGCCTGTACATTGCTGAAGCTGTATAAACTCATTAAGTTACTGCCCCTCTCTGAGCCTCACTTCCCTCATCTGGAATACAGGGCTGTGTCATGGCAGATACACTGTTATTGATAATCATGAGCTTACTTTTTATTTCTGGCTCTTTCAGAACTTGGAATCAAAAGAACTAGGTTCAAATCCAGATTGTGCACATTTATTTGATTTTGGTTCCAGTGTGAGGCCAGGAGACAGGAGAGTAAGTTCTCAGAATGCCTTCAGGAGGGTGAGGTCGGCAGACTCATACATCTATAGCAGTGACAAGAAGTAAATGTCTCTGATATGCCAGGCAAGCCCTAAAAGGCTGCAGCAACTTAGGAAGGGATGTTTGTCCATGTCTCTCCCCAGAGGCACTGCAATGAACCTGACTGTGAGGAGTGTAGCAGGGGAGGCAAAGGGACAGACCCCTCTCCCTGGGAATGGGAGGGGCAGGGCATCCAGACACGATTGCCCATGCTGAGAGTCTAGGGTTCTAATTCTAGCTCCATGGCAAACTTACTATGTGATCTTAGGCAAGTCACTTAACCTCTCAGGAATTCAGATAAGTTTTCGCAGGGAGATAAATTCCCACCCAAATGAAGATGGAAACTTATGCTGTCCAGTTCCCCCTCTAGCACATAAGCTGTTCAGCTCTGGCCCATCCAGCAGTAGGCAGAGGAGAGATAGGACTTTGTGAAAGCTCAGAGTGAAACACAGTAACTGGGACTACTTTATTCCATCCTGTGCTTACCTTCAAGGTGGGACCAACAGGTACCCATTGGTGATGGCTCAACAAACACCCAGTGTGGAGGAGAGCAGGGAACTACCTTTGATGTCATGTATGTTGCACAGCATTGTGTTTTACACACGCAGGCTCTGAGCCTAATTGTCTGGGTGCGAATCCTAGCTCTGCCCTTCACTAGCTATGCAGCCTTGGACAAGTTACCTACCCTATCTGTGTCTCCTCTTCATCATTTGTATAATGGGATCAATACTTGAACATGCTTCATGAGATTTTTGAAGGATAAGTGAATAACTACACTCTAAGTACATAATGTTGTGTGCTGATGATTATGCACAAAATATCTATCCCAGTTATTAGTTCTCAAAACTACTGTTATGAGCCACATCTTATATTCAAGAGAACTGAGCTGCAGAGATTATGCTTCTTACCTGGGCTGGTGCTTTAAATCAGTGTATTTGTCATTAGTCCTTGCTGCTCCCACTTCTGCTCAAAATGATCAGTGTTCTCAACTGACTTGTTTTGCAAAACAAGTTCATATAGCAGTGGAAATAGAGATGGGAGTAGGAGCCAATAAAGGACAGAGTGAGCCACAGCTTGATCTTAACATCATTAAAGGAGAGATGACTAGACATTCAGATGTAATTCAACAAGGAGAACACAACACCATCTACAAAGGCTTCTAGCCAAAGGTCGGATATGACTCTGCTCAGGCCTTGGCATCTGGCTACCAGTTTTCCAGAAGCACAGGGGATGGAGGAACAAGCTAAGCAGCACCACACAGAGGTAACAGCTGAACCCACAATGCAAAACTGTCAGCAGAACAGAAGACCCAGGTTCACCCAGAAATAGATCACTGTTCAAAAAGAGAAATAAATGACATTCTTAAATGAGAGAAGAAAAAGAGGGATGTTAGAAAGAAATTTAAGAGATCTAGCAAACAAATGCAATGTTTATAGCATGTCTCAGACAAACTAAATATAAAAACACATTCTTGAGTCAATCAGAAATATTTGAATATTGACCAAATATTAGATACTAAAGGAGTTGCTTCTTATCTTGTTAGATGTGATAATGATACTGTGGCTAAGCCCTTATCTACTAGAAATATCGCCTAAACTATTCATGTGTTGAATGAACTGATGCCTAGGATTTGTTTTAAATATTCCATCATGGGGATGGTGTCAAAGTTATGTGAGGGGTTGTTGCAATTCTCTTTTCTTTTGTATGTTCAAAAAATTTTATACTGAGAAGTTTAAAGCAGAGGATGAAGGCAAACCACTGAGCAGGAAAAGTTACAAATACAGGTTTCAGAAACACTGATGGTGAGGAAAGTTTGGATCCATGGAGATGTGAGGGACCAGGAAGGTTCCTCAGCCCCTTGCCCATCCAAGAAGCAGTGTGTTCCTCACTCATTCTCAGGTCATCAAAGGAAAAGCAAACTTTTGCTTACTACCTTAGAATTTCCTCATTAATTCCCTCATTCACAAATTCATTCCTCCACCACCACCCACCCAGCCATTTTTCCACTCATCCATTCACTCATTCATTCATCTACCCAACCACCCATCCGTCTATTCATCAATGCATCCATCCATTTATTTATTCAGTGAACACATCTATTTGTTGAGAGCCCAAATGTGCCACACACTGAGAAAGGCACTGGGGATACGAAGATGACTATCTTGTTCTCACGGTACTGACAGGCAGGGTACAGGGGAGGATCACATATTTGTTGAATTTGCCATTACCTAAAGATATCTTCACAAACCATGAAAATTCTGAGAAAGAAAATAGATTGTATGTCACAGAGGAGTTTAACATTGGGGGGGTGCTGGCTTAGTTTTGGCTGGGGAATGGTCAGAGAAGTTTCTCTGTAACATTTAAGCTGAGACTTGAGTGATGAGAAGACAGCCCCATAAATAGCCCAAAGAAGGACATTCAGGCTAAGAGAATAGTAAAAGCAAATGTCCAGGAGCAGCAAGGAGACAGGGACTTGGGAGGGGGTGTTCAATAGTTCAGTAGTTAGAACAGAGTGAGAAAACTTGCAGACTAGAGGACATTTGGATCTGTTAACTGATGCTCTTGAGCCAAAGAAACTCCTCTTCTGTAAACAGAACACATATGTCCTGGAGAGACAGAGACCTTTGTCCAAATGACAAATGCTCCTGAGTGGTACCAAAACAGGTACTGGAAAATTTCGTGTATGTGTTGTCTAGAGAAAGTGCTCTACTCCTTTAAAGAATTTTAATTTGGGAGCAAGGTGGAGAGGAAGGGAGGGAGGCTGCCCTTGGGCAGACAAGAGGCTGCTACAAAGGGAACCACTGGAATTGCTGAGTAAGTAATACTCTCCATTAGAGATTTCAAAACCAATGGAGAAAAGCAGGTCTCAGATATGCTCAGGGTCCCCCCTCCCACAGCCAGTTCCAGCCAGGGGAAGGACATCCTAGCCAACCGTGGGGATGATGCCCAGTGATTTATGGCCCTGAGACAAGGGTCTGTGAAACTCAGATGTGTTGGAACAATTAGAGCTCATCCATCTAATAGAGTCAGCACAGCATCGGGAAAATGGGCCCAGGACAGGGCTGGCATGGGCTGAACACTTGCCCTTCCCATGTGACTTTCCATGCTATGAACAGGCACAAGAGACTAGAAGCTGGGCCTGTAAGCCCCACTTTTCAGATAAGGAAAATTAAGCTCTTAGACAACTTGCTCAAGGTCAACAGCTAGGAGATTTCACACTCTGGTCTGAGTTCCTAGGATAATGGGTACACCATGCTTTTCTGTATCAGATATGTAGCCACCTAGGGTGACTGGTTCCATGGGGCTATTGGGCTTTTTCTCTAATTTTTCAAGATTGGCATGCTGATGCCCATACAGGGAGCTAAGCGTGGTTTCCAGCTCTCAATTCACTCCAGAAAACCAAGCTAGTATATCCACAGCCAACGGCAAACTGCTATCCTGCAGAACCAAATGTTTACTTCCTCCTCTGGAACCCTGATGCTATAGGGACCCGGCTGCAAATCATGTGCTGTGTTCTGGGCTCTCATCAGAGAGACACATGAGGAAGCACCTGCACTCACAGTATACACACACATCCCTGGGCGGTGATCCCAGCTCCTTGACTCAGGAACACTGAGCCTGACTCAGCTCCAAGATCCCACCAGAGTCCATTCAGAAAAGCACACAGCAAATATCTGCTGAATAAAAGAACAGATCCTTGGCATTGAAGATGTTGCAATAAACCCATCTTGAGACAGATTTTTAAAAGATGGCTTATTAAAATGAAGAGAGGGAGAACTGCTTATAGAATAACGTTCATTATTTTTAAAAAGGCTACAAAACTATACAGCCAAAATAAAGCAAACAAAATTCTGCATAAATCCAGTGTGAATTTAATCATGTAAAATAACAAGCATATATTGGTGCATAGCAAAATTTCTGGATGAAAATGTAAACCAAAATATTAATAGTCATATCACTATGTAGTTGGCTTACATATGATTTTATTTTCTTTTTGAATATTTTTATCCAAAATGTATTAAAAGAGCATGTACAATTTGCCAACTAATAGGCAGAGGCTATATCTATATTTTTTAATAACACAGTTTTAAATAATAAAGTTTAGGGCACTGCGTGCCTCTCTGAACCCAGAGCAGGACTGCTGGGTGCCAGCTAAAGCCCTGAGATTCTGTGCAGGTAAGCGGGTGGGGGCTCCCCTAGTTTCATGGAGCCCAGGGCTTACAAAATTCACCCCATGGCACTAGGAGCTGCCAGTTCCCTGCCCTGGGCCTCACAGTGAAGAGTTTGGATGCCAAGCCTAACAGCCATCTGCCAAGTCCTCTGCATAACCAAACGCATTTCCATGACTCTTTTCTCCATTGCAAGTCAGTAAATCAAAGCACATCTCGTACACAAGGTGGGCCCTTTCTGGTAAAACACAAAAAAACTTAATCTTTGGTCCAGAAGCAGTAGATTGCGGCGGCAAGTCGGCAGCCAAAACCATTAATCTTTGCCGCGTTCCCCAACTGGCCCGAGTAGTAAAGAAGATAATACCCCAGCAGAATCAGTGACCCACTACAAATTGGTCCTGAAAGGTCCACCAGCATAAATAGACTTTTGCTGATCCAACACTTGTTAGGAACCCCAACAAAGAGACTATTGGCTCATCTGATGAGCCGCTTGCAATGGGCCCTTGCAATGGCTGGTGATGGATGACCACCCTCCCTTGGAGGGGAAGACGCAGCTCCTGGTATGGGGCCCTTTCTCATCTTAAATTTGTCCTCAATAAATCACAGGTGCAGAGAAGCCGGCATCAGTTTCATTACACCTACATGCTCCAGTATCAATCACGCCACCATGGCGGCCTGTCTGGGTACAGTTCATTTCAAGTGGCTTTTTCTGTCCTGATTCTGTTTCTACTACAATGCATGCCTCCAAAGGGCTGGGGTCCAGAGGGTGGAGGAAGATGAAGGCCTATACTCCCTTGGCCTCAGCAGCTACTCCCTCCTCCTTCTCCATTAAATATTCCCCAAAAGGGTGTCATTCAGAGCTTAAGACCCAGAATTTGTGCAAGTAGCTGAAAGCTTCAAATCAGAAAGACTTATTTACAGAAAATGGCTCTGATATGCATCATCTTGGAGCAAGTGACTTCACTGAGGTTCAGTTTCTGCACCTGGAAAATGGGCTAATGACACCATTCCCTGGTGTGTATAAAGAGCCCAGCACAATGAAGGGTACAAAGCATAGCTTCCACTGCTGTTGGTCCCAGCCCTGCACAGGCCTGGCTTAAATGCTAGCTGAAAAGAAAGTATTGCAGGGAGGGCTGACCTTGCTTTCCTTCTGGTGCCCAGGCCCACAAGAAAATGGAAATTCTGTTGTTCTTCTCCCTTGTGTCCACCTGCCTGAACCAGTCCTGGAGCCAGTAAAGGCTCAGAATTTATGGGGATGCTGCCATAGCTCATTTTTTGTCTTGTTCTTTTCGTTGTAGGCAGTTAAAATACACTTAAAACTAAGGACACTAGTGAGCTCTTAGACCTCTTCTTAATGCACATAATCAAATACTTTAATGTCATTAAATGCATATATAAGGCTCATCATAAAAGCTGTGAACTTCTTCTTTAGAATTATCATAAATGGGAATAAATGGTTTCTTTTTAAGCCAGTTCAAATCCAGTCTTCCTACAACTACGAGAGGCAGGACGTCATACCCCTCCAGTCCTGCCAGAGGCTTCCTGCAGAGCACACATCCCAGCGGCCTCTGCTGTGAGGTGGAAGGCTTAGGGCTCAGAGGCATCCCTGCAAATCATTAACCAAATGAGCAGGTCTTTGAGCAGAAGAGAGAGAAGCCAAAAGATCCTGCCCATGAGCTGGTCAGGACTGTCAGACAGAACAAGCTTTTCAAAAACAACACTTCCATTCACTTTAAACCTACAAAACAGCTCCAGTGACAGGGCCATTTTTTTTTCCCGAGGACAGCTGGGAAGGGGTTTGAGAGGGGAGGCAGAGAAGCAGGAGGAAGAGGGAGATAGGTAAAGGAGGAAAAGGCAGGAGAGCGGGAGGCTCAGAAAGCAGGTAGACAGAGGAGAACAGAAAGCAAAATGGGACAGACCTAATCCCGCAGTACAGCTGTTCATCAGCCCTGCACACTGGCTCAGAATCTGGAGACAGATCCTACAGAGTAAATATATGGGCAACACATCTCGGAGAACAGGATGATGATGATGATGATGATGATGATGATGATGATGATGATGATGCCAAGCACTCACTGTATTCCCAGTCTGGTGGTATAAGTTCTATATAAGCACGACCTCATTTCATTCTCCTAACAACCCTATAAATAGAGCTAGAAGCAGTGGCACAGAGCTATAATCCCAACACTCTGGAAAGCTGAGGCAGGAAGATCGAAAGTTCAAGCCTACTCGAGGCAATTTAGCAATTTAGCGAGACCCTTTTTCAAAACAAACCAAAATAAGGCCTGGGGATGTAACTCAGTGCAAAGGTTCTAAATTCAATCTCCACTACTACCACTACCACTACTACTACTACTACCACTATTACTACTACTTCTACTACCACTACAACTACCATTACTACTACTAATAATAATAAATAGATTTCATCAATTCTAAGATGTACACTTTCTTTTGCTCATTTTAATATCCCTCTAACTGAAAGGCTTTTTACGATCATTGGCTAACAGCAAGCAGTATTGATGTTATTGTCATACCTGGGAATCCACATCAAAATCTGCAGAATGGGTATTTGCACCTTAATATCTGAGGACAAAAGAAAAGTGTTTTTTTTTTTTAAATGCTACCACAGATGTTTGCAATGTGACAAAAGATGATAGTGTGGGGCCGGGGATTTAGCTCAGCAGCACTGCACCTGCCTCCCAAGCGCAAGGTCCTGAGTTCAATTCCCCGTACCAAAAAAAAAAAAAGATGATAGTATTTTTTTTTCTTTCCCCCAGAACCAAACTCAGGATCTTGCGCTTAAGAGGCAGGCACAGTGCCACTGAGCTCTAAATCCCCAGCCCTCATGATAGTGTGTTTTAAAAATGAGATAGAAAATGCTGAGTTAGTCTCTGAATATGAAGAACTTTTAGGAATACCTTCAGCAAATTATTTCACTTACATTTCCCTTTGTATGTATAAACAAAGGCCTTATGATAAAAATCTATGTCTAAATTAACCCAACAGTTCGTTCCAAATGCATAAAATTAATATTCTAAGTGAGAAAAAGTATTATAGCATAGTTTCATTGGCAATAGTTCTATTGTTTGTGTTTCATAAAATAAGGGTGCAACATGCAAACACTGTAAGTCCATCTTATAGATGAGCAAACTGAGGCACACTTATTCCTTGCTCAAAGCCACAAAAAAGTCAAAACACCAAGTCTTTCTAATTCCAGAGCTTATGTTCTCAGCCATTGTTGTCATTCTTGTCTGACATCTCTGGAGCCAGACCAATATAGCTTCGAATGCCAGCTTTGCCACTTCCTGACTTTGTGATCCAGGAGAACAACTTCTAGTCTCGGAGCTGATAGAGAGGAGATGTTAATGAAGCCTGCTTCTCAAAGTTATGAGCAAGAAAACCTATATGTGAAAAAGTTCAACCCAGGGCCAGATCCCAAGAAGGTATCCAGGATGTGGGAGTCAAACGAAGGCTGCACCACAGGCTCACAGCACATCAGAGAAGCACCCCTGGCCCCACTCTGCAGAGGCTGACAAAAGACTTGGATGGCCCTGGGAGCTCAGCTCTCACGCCAGAACAGTGAGCATCTGTAGAAGATACTTTCAGTCCTGTCTCAGGACAACCAGTTTATTTATACTTCCTAGTGCCTGCAAGATGCTCAAACTTCCTTCATATTAACAAATCAGCAGCCATGGTGACCACGGTTAGTGTATTCAGCTCTTATTGCTGCCAATGTCTATTGAGGATCCACACTGCTCTTGGCTGGGCCAGCACTGTCCCGAGGCCTTGACACATACTTTAGCCTCACCACAACCCCAGAAATAGGTATGTCACGGGGTGAGGGTGGGGGGATCTGGAAGGAACACACAAGGTTCCCATAGGTGACCTGCACCCACCCAGAGAACAAATTAATCGAGTTTAATTTGGCATTCTGGTGGGTTCACTGATTCACCTGCTATAGTGCTGAGACTTAAACTGACTTTTAAAAGGCATAAAGGATGTCTTCTCCCTCCCCACCCCTAAATAAAACATGCTAACTGTAGAAAATTTGCAAAATATTAATAACAATAAGACGCAACCACACATAATCCCAATACACAGAGCACATCTCGGTTGTGGATTGGACATGGTTTAAATGTGTCCCCCCAAAATTCCTGTACTTGAAGCTTGGTCCTTGATGTAGTGATGAGGAGGATGTGGAACTTTTAAGAAACAGGACCTAGTTGGAGTGCCCTTAGAGGAGACTGAGCAATCCCAGTCTCGCCATGTCTTCCTGTTTGGAGGTGTGGTCTCCTCCTGGAGCTTACACTTCTGCCATTGTGATGCTACCAGCCATGAAGTTCTCACCAGATCTGAGCGGATGCCAGCACCACGCCTTTGCACCTCCATAACTATGAACTGAATAAGCCTCTTTTCTTCATAAATTTAGTCTGCCTCCAGTGTTTTGTTATAACAGAAAATAGACTCAACAACCCTGTCACTCACATTTTTGTTTCCCTCCATACCTTTTACACAGTTGATATTATACAGGCAATTTTATATCCTACTTTTTTCACTTAGCATAAGCATTTCCCCACATTATTAGAACCTCTTTGACAGCTTCATTTTTACTGTTATCAACATCATTAAGTGAGTGGGCCATAATGTACTTAACCATTCCCATAAATATAGGACAGAGCAATTTCCAATGCCCTAGTGGAGACCTGTATGCATACAGCTTTGCCTTCAGTCTTGTTTCCTTGGGATAATTTATTTACAATAGCATTACTGAATAAAATAACTTGTACATTTTTAAGACTCCTGCTAGTTGTTGTCAAATTGCAATATATATTTAAGAATATCTGTTTCAATCCATCCTTCCCGACATCGAATATGAACATTTTTAATTCTCTGTTAATTTGGTAATAGTAATTTTTGATTGTTTTAAATTAACTTATCTTTGTTACTTATAAACATGAACTATTTTTTTCCAACCTTATTGTATGATTATATACGTGGATTTGCAGAACCATACCAGTATAGTTCAAAGGCCCTGCTAACTCAGACTGCCTGGTTTTAAACCCTGGCTCCCCACTTATGACATGTGTGATCTGGGGATGATTATTTACCTTCTCAAAGCCTTACTTTTCCTCATCTTTTAATAGGGATGAGGCTACTAACCTCAAAAAAAAAAAACTCATGGGGTTTTTGAAAAAAGTGTAAGAGATCTCAGGTAAATTACATCAGCATATAGTATGTGTTTGATAAATATCAGCTACCTACATTTCTTCCCTTGTAAACTCTTTTCCATGCACTTACTTTGTTTTTTTGTTGACAATTTAACCACTTTCTTATCAATTTAAAAGAGCTCTTTTTGCATGAAAGTCATTAGCTTTTTATCACATGCTGTGGATATTTTTTAATTGGCTTTTTATAAAAACTACATTCTTCTTCCTTGATGGTGTCTTATGAAATTATTTTAGGACCATCCACATCTGGTAAGGGTGCAGGGAGGTGCTGTGTCTATTAGGTGAAGAGTCAGAAAAAGGAAGGGGTTTTCATTTCCCATGGTGCACCTCAGAATATATGGCCTCCATTCACAATGCTGCATTTTAATAGATGAGTTAGGAATAGATGGGATTTACTGTACCCACAAGATGAAGCCCATGTAGAATGTTGCCAGGGCTTTGACACATTGATGCCTAAATACTGCATGTGGCTTTCCTGTTGGGGAGGAAATCAGGGAGTCTTCCGAGCTCACTCTATCTCCATTCCAAAGCTGTCCTCATATTCTCAGGATATTTTGGTAAACAAACAAAAACCTTCTTTTCCAGGATCTCTATTTGTACTTTACCACTTCTGTATACTCAGTATTTTTCTGTCAGCAAGGGTTCCAAGGAGTGAGAAAGCCTCCGGTTTTGTTTCCATTTTTTATGTCTATTAAAAATAAACATGCTGGGAAGCTGCCTCGTCGTCTCTTTATCAAGCCCCAATGACATGTGGCCCTTGTCAAATCAGCATTTGACGAAAGCAACCAGCACAATTTGCAAGGCCTCGGGAAGAAACTTAGTTAAGGATAGATTTTCCTTCATAGATCAAAATGGGTTTTAACCAGAGGATGGCGAGTCAGAGGTCCCTCAACTCCACTGAGGCATATAAGCAAGCAGGACGCTGTCCCTGGCTCACCCGCCTGGGCTCATCTCAGAGGACATTTGGCAGGCTCTTTTGCTAGGAAAACCGAGAAGCCCATCTCTTTCCAGATCCGCATAAATGGGGCACATTTCATGCTGAGTCAATTTCATCAATACTTTTCTTGCTTTGGAAACTCGGGAATTTAGAGAGAGCAAAGCCACGCTACACAGTAAAGAAAGCTTTAAATTCTAATGAGCTCCTCTGCTCTAATTAGTAACTTTGCTAACTGGAAGCGTTCTTTGTTAGAAAACACACCCTTGGCTTGGAGTGACAAAAAAGGCCAGCGTTTCCTTTTCCAAATGTACCTCCTTTCATCTTTTATCATCGAGCCAGAAAGACGACTTTGTTCCACTTGTCGTGTTAGAATTACAGGTTTTTATTTATTTTTATTATTGTTGTTGTCTTTAAGTAACTAGCGTTGCATTTTGCCTTATAAAAACAGGAAAGTGCAAGAGATCAATTTCTCCTAAATCCTACCTGTCACCCGCCCTGCAGGAAACGGAGCTCTGGAGGGTAAACACAGCTTCTTCTGGAAGAGATACGACAGCGTGCCCCCTTCCGCCCCCTCCCATTTCACGGTGAGATTTGGTAATTTGCAAATCAAGCAGCCATCATTATTTTCCAAGGAGCAAGCAGGGTCTTCGCTCCTAGCTAGGAGAGTGTGGCCCAATCATTTGTCTCTGCAACGCACAAATTCTAGAGCACTTGAGAATTTGTAGCCATAAAGCTGATTACTAAGAGGAATGGTTATAAAGAAAAATCTTTTTAATCTGAGGAGGAGGGGAGGGGAACATGAAGGGCAGGAAGGAAAAGATCCACAGAGCTCACTATGAATAGGAGCTTTTTGTGAATCAGAATTAGAACCTGGATATATAAGTGGAATTTCTCTCCCTCTCACGTTTCTGCCTTGTTATCATTCCCGTCCACCTGGGTCTCTGTCACTAACTCTGTCTCTACTCCTCTGTCCTTCCTGAGTACTTGATGAAGATACCCTACGTAGAAATAATTGCATCCAGACCCCTGAGTCCCACTTAAAAGTCTTTGGGACTGATCAAGATAAATCCCATCAGGCTTTTGTTTCCACTCAAAGAGCCCCTGTCATTTATTAGACGAATTAAAGTATCAATTTCTGTTTAAACATTAACAGGGTGATGCCAAATATTAGTCAGTTCCTAATAATTTTGAGGGATTAAAAAGATAATAAAAGTAATAGTCCATTACATTACCTACTTCAGCAAGACTGTAATGAATGTAATAAATTCTGAATCAGGGTTATAACAACTTCCATCTATTTAAAATGAATTTGTAGGGTTACTTTCATTAACTATGTATATGGGGAAAATGATCTGACATATTACTTTAAAAGAGCTGTAAAACCGATTTGGAGAAAATATGCTTTCCAGACAGGGATGCCGGCCACAGGAGACAACTGCATGTCTCAGAAGAGGGGTGCGATCCACAGAGACAGCCGGATTGTGTCTTTCCGGCACTGTCTGCTCCGTACTCTGCAAAAATCATGGTGGGATCAGTGACAGTGAATGAGGGTGAAAGGACCTGCTTTCTCACTTTTTCTTTTTCTTTTTCTTCCCCAGGTATATTCCCACTAATGAACCAAGGCTGGCTGTGGGAACTCCTGCAAGGAAATCAACCCTAGGTCTACAGCCCAGCCTGGCCTTTGGGGGCCCCAGGGAAAGCTGCCATATTAAAGGGGCCCATGCCCTCATTGCTAGAGGAGACAAGGGAGCGAGCACTTGACTGCACCACAGAAATTACTGCTGTACCTCGAATGCCCGCTTCATTTATCAATTTCATAGCAGAAAAACCCATATGACTGCCTTGTTCAGTCGCACGCTAAATCTAGTCACAGAAAGCTCCCCACTGCCGGTCAAGTGTGTTATGCAGGGGCCTGGAAAAAGTAACTTGAAATACCACTAATGATTTATACTTAATTGAACCTCTAAGTGATTAAAGTGGCAGTAATGAATGAATAACACCCTCTTCATTCCCTGGCAGCCTGGGCCCAGCCTCTCCAGCCGGAGCTGCCCATGCCTTGGGAAAGTCAGCGAAGACAGCCAGCTGAAGCCATTCTCTCGGCTCCCCCAAGCTGCCCATCTGGGTCCTGGCTAAATTGCTCTCACTTGCAGTAAATGACTCCATAAGCACCGAATCAGACCATTGATCCTTTTTATTAGATTACCCAATTGTAAGGTTAATGCATTTGCATTTGGCAAACGGAGGGAGTTGGTCAGCCTGAATCCCACACGGGGATGGGTGTTTAAATGGACACATGCGGAGAGCAGCTCTGTCAACATATTGATTTGTTGGCAGCAGAAACCAGATCTGATGTCCTTCCTACTCCTATTCCCCCACAGCCCCCAGAGAAACTGCTGTGAAACGTGCCTCCAGGGGTGTGTCCTCAGTAGGGGCCAAAGCTGTTTCCCCACTCCCATGCTTGCTTTTCTGGAAGGAGGAAGAATACTGCAAAGATTTTCAGTCATCTCCAACAGGGACAAAGGTGGACAGTTCACCTTGGACCAGGAGGCTCGCTGCCTTCTCTGAATAAGGGAGGGCTAGGCTTAAATCAGTGGCAAGGGCACAAGATCCAGAAACCAAAAATTTTTCTTTTCTGACAGTCACAGAATCAGACCTAGGCCTCTACACCTGATATAAATTTATTCTTAAATTCTCTAAATGCATTAACCAAATGCTATTTATGTGGCCAACTGTCTTAGGATTTGCTACTAAGGAAATTCACAAGTCACAAAAACATTTTGTTGCTCTAACATGAGTTCTACATTGGACAATATAGTCATTTGGGAGGGATTAGAAGTTACTCAGAGAAATCACCCTCAGAAAACCATGTCCTCTTATAGATGGGGAAACTGAGGCTTGGCAAGAGAACGAGCAGGGTACAGAGATGCATGCTTGTAATCCCAGCACTGAGGGAGGTGGAGGCAGGAGTTTTTCCTGGGCAACTTAGTGAGACTCTGTCTCAAAATAAAAAACAAAAAGGGCTATGGATGAGCACACCTAGGTTCTCTTCCCAGTAGCACAAGAAGAGAGAGAGAGAGACAGAGAGACAGAGACAGAGAGAGAGAATGTGAAGAGAACTTACCAGAATCTCCCAGTGAGTTCACAGAAAATCTCCCCAGACTTCCTTCTAAATCAGCCTGGTGTTTCATCCTCAGGTGACAAGGCAGTACTCCTAGCAGAGGTGGCTTTGAGGCTGTGACAGCAAAGGAATAGTCTTTTTATACAAATGTCCTAAGACACAAGCCATATTTCATATTCAGCTGCATAAACTAGGTCTTTGTCTAAATTGTTCTGTGGAGTAAGCTTCGCTGTAAGTACTGCTTACAGGATGGATTTGTTCAGCCTCTTGCCTCCGAGGACAAGGAACCAGTTTCATCATTTCAACTCAGTTCCTCTTTACTGTTGTTCACTCTCCAAAGGTGGCCAGGAGGCTGGGGAGCAGTCCAGCATGTGAAAGTCACTTAGGGAGTGTGGTATGTTTTTGAACCTCACCTTCTTCAGTTGTGATACATTCTTCCTGAAATGTCTTGAGATTGAATGGGTTAATATGTATGAAAATGACCAGCATGGCTGTGACCCTTATTCATGTAGGTTTCTTATCCAGGGGTTCTCTCCCTCCCTCTTTTGTAGGAGAAGGGTGGTCACTTGGGCCTTGCAGGTAATAACTGACTGGTGTCACATAGCCTAAGAGAGTGCACTCCCATGAAAAGAGCTGCTTCCTTACCCAGCACTCTTCCGCTTTACAAAAGAGGCCCCAGGACCCTGCCTAGCCTCTTGCCTCCATCCTCTGTTGGAGAACAGAGGCTGAGCTACCTTCGAAGCTACACTCTGAGTGTCAGAGGGGCCTAAGAGGCCAGGGGGATGGGGGAATGCAATTGCCATAATGCCACTCTTATTCACCAATATTTTTAGAGCACCCTGTCCTTTAAGTTCTTTTTCACATGTGCTTAGCCTCATATAATCCTCCCAACGACCCTATAAAGTTAACATGGCTATGCCCACATTACAGAAGCACAAACTGAGGCTTATCAAGGCCAAGTGACTGTCCAAAGTAACACGGCTGGGAAGAGGCCAAGCTGGGGTTTAAACGCAAACCCTGAGGCCCCAGGATCTGTCTCTACACTTCCTGCCAGGACTCATAGTATCTGTGTGGCAAGGGACAAGCCAAAGTTCAGCAGGGACCCTGGGCTCTCCTTTTCCTTTCAGCCTGCTTGTCCATGGGCCCAACAGCCTCCAGGACAGGCAAGGGATGGGAAGGCATCTATCTGCAGGAAGCAGAGCATCAGGGTGAAGAGGAAGAACCACTGAGTGAGCAAGAGTTGACCTTGGGGCCATTGAGAAAGTGTTGAGGTGGCAAGATGTGGTGTGACAGAGCCTGGGGCCCTCAGGAGGGACTTCTATCTGATTGGGAGTATCACTCAGGCGGGCAGATTCTTCCTAGAGATAGTCTCAGATGGGCTGTCTGAGGGGAAAGGGGCCCCAGCTGGAGGAGACGTTTGTCTAGAAAGGAGTTCCCAGGGCTGGAGATTGGCACCCAACAAGCTTCCAGCCTGAGCAAGGCAAGTTTCTAAGAGCCATGGGTTGCCTGTGGCCTGCAGTCTAGAGAGGACACACAGAAGACCCGGGGCTGGGGAGGCACGTGTCTTGGAAGAAGTCGTATTCTTAAATACCAACAGACTTTTCTTTAAGTATCTGTGAGTGCCACTTGGGTCGGTGTCTCTGTGTGTGATTGTGTCTCTGTGAGGATGACCATGGCTGGGCATGTGTTACATCTGTAGATAAGTGACAGCATCCTGCCTCCATGAAGGGACTTGTGCCCAAATTAAGCTGCTGTGAGGGAATACAGGGCAACAGTCTGTCCCATCAGCATGGGTGTGATCATTCAGCTAAATAGGTAGTATGAGACCAAACAGGGAGAGCCTGCTTTGTCTTGGAGAGTCAGGGAGGGCTGCCTGGAACAGGGAGTGTTTGCTAAATGGATCTTTCTTTCTGTGTCTCTAATGGGACAGGACCAAACCAGAATTTGTGGAAACTCTCATTAGCCAGTTTTAGCTGGTCTGTCACCCAGAGCAGTTGAAGATAGACCCATAGTGTGCTGAGCTAAGGCAATTAACAGTCTGCTGCCCTGAAATGCAAACCTGAGCTCCCCACTAAGCTTTGAGCTCATATAAGGAGATGAAAGGAACATTTCCAGCTCTTGGTCTCGGGCTCCCCCTGCCCACACTGGCCTGGCTTTTCATGGACAGACCCCTCTCCACAGCTGGGGATTTCCCCTGCAACTACCACTAGAGAATGCAGCAGAGCTTGGCTCTATACCTCTGTCTGGAGGCTGGGCTGCCTAAATCCCACTTCAAGCACATCTCTCATAGCTGTGTTGATTTGAGACAAGCCTCTACAACCCCTGGAGCCTCAGTTTCCCCATCTGTCATATGAGAACATTGTTTTCCCCTACCTCAGTTATGCATGTGGAGACCAGAGAGCTGACTCTTAGAAGCTGTGCTGCCTCAAGCAAATCACTAAGCCAGTGTTCTCAGTCTGAAATCCAGTCTGTTCATCTGTAAAACGAGGATGATAACAGCAAATGAGATGATGGAGAGGAAAGCTCTTCCAACTTTAAGAAATAGAGAGCAGTAAAGAGCAGTCACCTATGAGATGGAGGGGCTCAGCCAGATTCTCAGTTCTCGGCCCATCGACTTCCTCTGCTGGGCTGTTCTCAGAGGACCTAGGCCCCTGGTTTTGGCTTCAGGGGGCCAGGAAAACCAAGCAGGAGGCCCAAGACTGAAAGGATAGAAAGGCCCAGGGACAGAGTCTGCCGGTCAGAAGGCACTGGCCCATGGCTCCCTGGAGTGGTGCAGCAATGATTCAGGAAAAGGCTGACAAGGATATTAGCAGTGTGGGTTTTTTTAAAATCCTGAGCCCAGAGAAAATGCACGGTCAGGAATAAAGGCGCCCAAGAGAGCAAGGAGAAAGAGAAATAATCAGAATTAGCCAGCGGGCAGGCGGGCAGCAGGAACAGGGGCAACACAGCCCCACACAGGGCCAAAAGCCTCTCCAGGATCCCAGAAGTGCCCAGAGAGTAGGCAGGCCTGGAAAGGTACATAAGCAAACTTTGGCTGACTGGAGCTCAGGCAAACAGGCAGAATGGAGGATGAAAAAGAAGCCATCACCAGGTGAGTCCATAGGTATGTTGTGTACCCTTTGGGACCCTTCCCACCACAAGGCAGTGGAAAGGTCCACCAGAGGGCTTGAGTTCCCCACTGCCATTGTCCACAGGAGTCTGGATGTGGGCACTGGTGCTGAGGGACAGCCAAGAGGCTGCTCAGATACTGCAGAAAGCCTGCAGAGGGTTCCACAGGCAGGAAGCCTCCACACCAACCCCCCTTCATGCTGAAATGAGACAAAGGTGACAGTGATCCTGGCCCAGGAAGTGGACCGGAGCTCTTTTCCTGGCAGTTGGACAGAGTGTACCAAGAGGTGTCCTAGAGGTGGTCCACAGGTTTGCTGTTAAGAGCAGAAAGGAATGGATTTTGATGAGCTGAGACAGAGAAATCCATTTATAGGTGCAGGGGAACTGATATGGTTCCTAACTGAAGCCTGCTTTTTAGAAATCATTTATTCCATCAGATTGCTTTAGAAGTGGTCCTGAGTATATTCATACATGTATCTGTGTGTCTGCCTCTGTGTGTGTGTGCATGCACGCAGGCGTCTGTTGGTGGAAGGCAGAATTCATACATCAGTCCCTGACTCCTCTGCAGATTCCAAATTAATGGAGCATAAATTAATGACAGGCAAAACGTGTGTAGTGTCCTGGCTTCAAGCGCAGTGCTTCTCTAACATCCCTGACTCTGGGTCTTCAGGCCAAGTGCTTCCCTGATCTGCTATTCTATGAATTGAACACAGAAGAAAAGGGACTGCATGTCCTCAGGTCACTCATAATGTCCATTCAGCCCAGCTTTCATATTATAAAAGGCCTCACACTGAAGCTTTGACAGTGTCTGTGATAATAGCACATTTATACAGAATTAAATGTCAGCTGTATTAAAAGCATTCATTTGCAGAATGTAATATTTGTTGCACCACAAGTTCGGTAATCTCATTTTGGCCTTTTTATTCTTCCATATTTTCATATGCTGGGAGACTTGATAAATAAAATCATCAGGGTCTCTCTTACCCTCAGACCTCTAAATATTGTCCCCAGTTCCTGTAGGTTCTTCCGACACTCAATTGGAGGTAAATTGGGATCAGTAGGATTCAGGTGAAATAGAGACAGGGAAGAGAGTTGTTTCCCTAGGGCATTGCTGATTGTCCCAACCCCTCTGTGAAAAGCTCTAAATTGGGCTCCCTGCCACAGGAAGCCTGCAGGCAGGCAGGCAGACACTGGAGAACCACCCTGCATTCTCTGCATCACTCTCTCCTATCAGAGCTGTGCCCTCTTGCATTTGAGCTCCTCTCTGGGGTGCCAGGTCAAGGCAGGCACCTGGACCTCTTACCTCCCTGCCAACTCTCTGGGTCATCTATGTGAACATCAAACCCAAATCTCAACCCCCTCCCCAATTTAATTTATTTCTACCTAAACAAGTTCTTTTATCATAAAGCAATAAATTTGTCTTGGTGCTAGCAATTTGTTGCGGGTGACATAACATTGCAAATTGATTAATCGCTACTGTACGCAGCAAAATGAGAAAAGCAAGGAATTATTATGAATAGCGTCCGTCTTTTACAGGAGGGATTCATTATTCAAAACTGTTCACTGGTGCTTACATGTGCCCTCGGTGCAGATTACATCCATTTGCAGACTTCCCACATCATGCTTACACAAATCAACAAACGTGCATTTATTAAGACATAGAATGAAAGCTATTTAAAAGTGAAAAATGGCCTTTTGCATTACTTTTCTTCAAAGAAGGCAAATCTGCATATGATGTTCCCAGGAAGAGACCCCATAGTTGTCACACAAATGTCGCAGGGTTCTGTGCATAGTGGCTCATGCGGGTGCTGCCAGATCTACCTGTTGTGCCTTTAACACCCTGTATCAGACATATCCCACCAGTAGTTCTGGAACCCTTGCTCTGGCTCAGGAGATGTGGACAATCCACCATACAACAGAGGAGGGTTCTCAGTTATCTGGAAATAAGCCTCCCGATAGTCCCCTGAGAAGAAGAAGGAAACAAATTTTGAGTTACTATTCTGTTCCAAACACTATCCTGAAGCTTTCCTTGCATTACTAAGTTCCACTACCTTCCTGAACTGCACAAGGTTGTTATAAAGATCACGTGAAATAATGAACCCCCATAAAGCACATAGTAAATGCTCAATACATGTTAGCTATTATCATTACTACAATTTCATTTAATTATTTGCAAGGTCAGTATGAGTCCTACCATTTTACAAATGGGAAAACTAAGGTTTGGTAAGATTATAAGATTTCCTGAATCGTGCAGTGAGTAGGTGAGCAAAAGCTTCAGTTTAGAACTTGACTCCAAAAATTCATGTTGTTTTTCAGCAAACCACCTCCATAGCTCCTTGGCAGTCCAAATAAGGTAAATTTTCTTCCTCTAATCTACCAGAGGAGGCTACACATCATCCATACTTCATCCACCCATTCTGTCTTCAGGTATATCCAATGGGACATTTGAGAGTCTAGAGATTTCATGACCTGCCCCTAACTGTTCCCAAGTTAGTAGAGCTCCATCTGTCTCTAACCCTGGGCCATTCCATCCTCTTGTTCCATTACTGAAGACTCTTCTCGGAGAAAGCTGGTCACCAGCCCCACTGAAAGCTGACGGGCAGCTCACAGTTCCTGTATTGATTATTCCTGCTGAACTCATGCTTTGTGTAAAAATAGACTGAGATCTCAACTTTCATAGTCTAATTAGATTTCAAAGCAACTTTTATAATATGAGAAAGCCTTCCTTATTTCACTACCTAGAGAGAGCCATTAACCACTGCATAGCCAGGCCAAAGTCTCTTCTAATCCCTGCTACCACCCATTAGATGAAAGTAATTACTCATCTTCCGAGAAAACTGCCCTGAAACACAGACCTGTCTCCAAGCATCCAGAAGCCAGGGATACTTAGAGTATAAGCCTGGGCATATGGCTGGAGCAGGAAGTTGGCATACATATCACAAGACAATGTTTCTCAAAGAGTGTTCCTCAAGCCACAATGCACTGAGAATACCCTGGGGATTTTACGCTATGCAATTTCTGGGCCTTCCCCAGATCTGCTACAGAATCATCAGTAGGAGTGGCCTGGTGAGCTGTATGTTTGATAAAATGTCCATAAGACTCGTTTGCACACTAAAATTTGTGAACTGTTGTCTCAAACAGTTCTCACACTGCCCAGTTTGATGCCATGAAACTGAATCAGTGTTTATTGCAAATCCTGGTTGACTCACCGACATGCCTAATTTAGTGAAAGAGGTACATAACCAAGGAGGTGTTTGCTCTTTAGATGCCTAGTTGATTCCTTTTGTCTCGGGGACCTCCCAGTCCCTCAGTGCATCCCTGGGCTCCAAGCAGGACCATGGCACTCAGGCCGAGCTAGGCCAGGAGTCACTTGCTGGATACTCCTCAAAACTGATGCATCTGTGTGTGGGCAAGAAGAGCACAGAGCTCCAGAGTGCCAGTGACAAGGGCATCCCCACGTAGCCCTGGGCTCTGTTTATAACAACCAAACCCCAAAGTTTTCATCATCTCTGTTGATAGTTATCACAGCCTGTCAGTATTTTATGTGCCCTTGACTATAGTAGTTCTCCAAACTCAGCATGCATCAGAATTACTTGGAGAGTTTGCTAAGACCCAGATTGCTGCTCTCTGCCCCTACCCCTAAGTTTCTCACTCAGTAGTCTGGGTGGGGCCTGAGAATTTGTATTTCTGACAAGTTCCCAAGTAATGCTGCTAGTCCAGGGATCAGATTTTGAGGAACTAGAATCTAAGAACTAGAATCTAAGAATATTACATTCCCAGCATCCAGTACATAGTGGGTGCTCAATTTGTGTTTCTAGAATGAATGAATAAATTATATGAACTGCCTTCTTGAGCCCTCTGAGATTCCTTACTCCACTCCACTTTATCTGTGGCTACCCAATAACTTAAAGACATCATTAAGGACCCAGGAAGACTATGTGTCCTGGGAAAGGACAGGGCTTGTGGCTGCTCACACCCACAGAAACAGTTCTGGACCATGTAGCAGGTCAGGAAACTATGCGGAAGGTGAGGCAGCCCATCCAGCCTTGATGAGGGTAATGATGATTTTTCTCACCTTCTGACACTGGCCCATCACTTCCCAGGTGAGTGATAAGCCTGGCCTTCAGACTCCAAAGAGCTTCCGTTTCCTCCTTTATGAAGCTGGTCATCTCTGGAGAACCCAATGAGACTGTGCATGAAAAGGGTCCAATAGCGTGTGGCACACATGTGGGGCCTGGTTGATGTTTGCTCCCTCATTTATTCCCCACAACCCCCAGCCCCTGTGCAATGAGTCCCAGAGACGTTTCAGGAGTAATGAATTCCCTCATTTCAGCTAAACCACCCCTGGTCCTTGTTTTGCGGAGATGTGCGACAGAACATGATAAATTATTGTTTTAAGCAGAAGCTTCATTCAAATATCCATTTCCCTGTCAAGTTAATTTTGTTTCAATGTCTTTTCCAGTAGGTTTTGACTGGGAGCACAGAGAGTACATAAACAAAACAACATTATGCCTTTGGTCTGTTCTCTGAGCAATGGAGAAATGATGGCATGGGGGAAGGAAGTTTGGAGGCTCCTGTCTCCCAAGCATACATATAGCTCTGAGGGTTAATTATGTCTGTTCATAGGGCATGGCAACACCTTATCTCTCTTCAAATAGCTGAGTTCCTCCAAGAGTATATTTTCTGGGATCTTCAAGAAAGCAACTTTGCATCTCTTCTCCAGCTATGATGGGAGCCAAGACCTCTAATGCATCACCTCATTTTTCACTTAACCCCCAAAGACTTCAGGTGCATTTCCAAAGAACAAAGATATGCTCTTACATACCCTATACAGTGATTGAGATCAGAAAGTTGACATGATTGCAATGCTGTCACTTGGTTCAGAGTCCATATTCAAAATTTTTCAGTTTTCCAAGTGATGCTCTCAATGAACCATTTCTTTCCTCAGTTCAAGGTCCAGCTCAGGATCCCACTTTGCATTTACATGTCGTATCTCTTCTGAGTCTCAGTCTGGGACTGTTTTCTAGCCTCTGTGTGTCCTTCATGACCTTGACCTTTCTGAAGACTTCAAGCCAGTTATTTTGTAAAAGATAGCTCAGTTTGTGTTTGTCTGATGAGGCCTCATGATTAGATTCCGGTTATGCATTTGTGGCCGATCTGCCACAGAAGTAGTGTTGTGTCCATCTCAGTGTGTCCTGCCTACCCTGATATGGTGATGTTGACTTTAATCACTTGGTTAAGGTGGTCACCCCAAGTTTCTCCACTGTAAAGGTACTATTTTCCTTTTATAATCCATAAGTAACTTTTAAGGAGAGATTTGAGATTATGTGAATGTTTGCACTCACTGGTTTTAGTTTCTACTGATGATCCTTGTCTGAGTCAATTATTTCTGTAATGGTTGTAAAATGGCAATTTTTTCAAATCTATCATCATGTCTTCTGAATTTTCCTGTTGGCATTGTACTCTAGAGTGTTCCCTTCTCCCCATCTGTTTATATATTCATTTGTTTACTGCTAACAGTATGAACTCTCAGAGATTCTTCTTGTATGCTATAACCCACTGTCATTGCCATCATTATTTGATGCTTGAATTGCATGATCTCATTGAATCCTCATGACAGTTGAGTAATATGACCACTATTATCATAAACTTCCACTGTGGGTCCTATACCTATGTCAGTCATTTAGAGGGACTCTGCTCTCTGACTCCCAGCATGGGGCTCTGTCCCCAGGAACACTGCTTTCTCGGCATCACTTAGTGGGCACAGTGTCTTGCCAGGAAGACAGAAGTCCTCACTTGGCTGCATCAACAAGTTCTGACTTTCCTCCAAATCCCATGAGAACAGGGCCACAGCCCAGAACAAAGCTTGGCGTTGCTGATATTCTTTTGCTCTTTCTCAGGCAGCTCAGCCAGAAACTTGAAAGCCTGTTTCTTAATCTGTAAAATGGGTCAGTTCATTGAGATGTCTGTGGATATGATGCTCCCAAAAGCTCCTGGCATGGGCAACTTTTTAAATCAGTGAGACTGATTATATGAGCTTAGCCAGTCCTGAGTTCATCATTCAATAAATATTTGCTGAGAATGTACTATGTACGAAGCCCTGGGCTAGCCTAAAATTAAGGCACTGAGAAAGTCAGACAAAAGCCTTGTTCCTGCAACCCATAGTCTAATATGGTGGATTGTAATCAAATCATTTCCCAAATAAATGTCCAATGACCATGCACAAATGAGGCCTATAGGGAAAGGGAGCAATGTGATGAATCTCTAATGGGAATTTGACCTTATTTAGGATGTTAGAGAAGTAACCTTACAATCAATGGTTTCCACACATTTTCTCTGAGACCATTACTCGCAGCAGAGAGGAAGAAATGAAGACTCAGAAAAGTTAAGTAACTTATCCAGGATTGCACAGTGGTGGAATCCAAACTCAAATCCAGGTCTGCTGACTCCCCAGTCCAGCACTGATGCAGCTCTTCTGCCTAAGTGGTTCCCTAAGGGTCTCTAATGATTTTGGGCATAGAACCTATGTCCATCTGTTTGGATTAGCACATTTTGTATCCACAGTGACACTGTGGGACTCTGCTAAGCACAGCCAGGGGCAAATGGCTCTTTCAAACCCAAACATTCTCTAAATCAGTTGTGATTTTTTTCAAAGGACTAAAGCCAGAAAACTTGAGCAAGCCTGAGTATTAAAATAGGGGGAGTAGATATACACCCATCAGCGGATGTGAGTAGAGCTCTGTAACTGTGTGCTAGGCTGTAAGCTAAGCATAACTAGTGGGACTCAAGGTGGGTGCAAGATCAGAGCCCATGCTGTTAATCACAGCACAGGGCCTCCTCCCTGGGATGTCCACCTCTTTGGCTGGCAGTCTGTCTTTCCATCGACCTAAGAGGCTGCAAGCAATGCCTCAGTCCTGGAAGCAGTCAGGCAAATTCTAAGAGGGAGGAAGGATGCCCATGTCTGCTTGAACTGCTTGAGGCAGAGTCAGGTGGGGGCAACTCAAGCTCATACCTGCATCCAGATACATGGCTGCACAAAGGCCCCCAGCCCCCAGGTGTCCTCTGGCTGGCCTTGGCCACTCCTGGCTTGATACCCGATCCTCATGGAAGCTGACACCTCAGCATGACAGGATCCGGGCAGACACAGCTGTCGCCACTGGAGCCCCTACACGACTTCAGGGAGAGACTCTGAGGACACTGTCCTGAGCCCTGTCCTCCAGCTCCCTCATTCAGCTCCACAGCCAGAGAGATACATATAAAGTCTCATAGATAACAATCATGGCAAGAAAAGGAAAAGTTTCAAGTTAAGTGACTTGGCTGAATTTACACAGCTGGGAAAATGGCTCAAAATCCAAGTTAAGTGTCTTCAGAGCTTAGCTTATACATTTAGCCTCTTCTTCAAGAAACTGGCCCCTCCCTGGGTAGACAGGCATACACACTTGTCCAGTTTCTGGTACCACATAGGCTCTCCATAAAAATTTATTTAACAACTGAATATAAATGTGTGTGTGTGTGTGTGTGTGATTGTGTTTGCACATGTGGGAGATGGTGTTTGTGTGTTAGTGACAGTGTTTGGGCAAGTAAGCGTGCATGCTGAATTTCATACAATGCAGATGTCTTGAGCCTTAAACTTATCACAGAAGATTTAGTTAGATCAGAAAGGAGAATGTATAATACCCCCTGTTCTTGTGAATCTCATGTTTGCCCGCTGGGGTCATGGAAGAGCATAAATATTGTTCAGTTCAGCTTTAGAACAGGGAAGTAATAGCCAAAAACCCACCGTAAGCATGGCATGGTTGGCATCTTAAGGAAACTGCAAGACTACAGGCTTTGGAAACAGACAGACATGTTTCATCTCCTGGCTCCACCACTTACTGGGGTTTAAGTAACCTTGGGAAGATCCCTTTGGTCCTCTGACTGCTAGTTCCTCACTGGGAAATTGAGATGTTAATGCTTATTACCTACACCACTGTTACGAAGATTCGATGCAAGCCAAATTCCAGCAGAATCTGATGCATAGTAGGTTCTCAGCAAACGTTAGGTACCTTCTTTCTCCTTACAGTAAGCATAATCTAGTTGTCTAAGTCTGTGCTGTGATCACAAAATACCTGAGCCTGTGTAATTTACAGATTACACACTTATTTTCTCACAGTTCTGAGGCATCCAAGAGCAGTGCTCCAGCAGGTGCAGTTATCTGGGGAAGGCTGGTTCCCAGATGGGACCTTAGTGCTGCCTCCTCTGGAGGGCAGTGTTGCTGGGTCCTCACAGAATGTAGGAGGGCACACCAGCTGAACTCACATGAAGCCTCCCCAGTCTGCCCCCAATATGGGGGACTGAACGCAAAGCCTTTGCACTGAGCTACATAGTCTGTTTTTTATTTTTTTATTTTAACTAAGTCGCTAAATTGCTCAGCTGAACTCAACTTTGTGATCTTCCTGCCTCAGCCTCTCCCAGAGTGCTGGGATCACAGATGTGAGCTACCATGCCCAGCCCAGGTATGCACCTTTTAATCCCATTCATGCGGGAGGATCCCATGGATCTAATCACCTCTTGAAGATCCTACCTCTGAATGTCCTCCTATTGCCTGTGAAGTTTCAACCCCTGAATTTTGGAGGGGACACATTCCAACCATAGCAGTGGTGTTCATGGAACATTTATCATGGGAAAAAAGTGAAGGGAAAACTACAGGGCCTTTGGACCAGCAGCAGGATAGCTCCCAACCTCAGATACACTAGAGCTGCTGGGGAGCTTGAAAGATTTCTGGTGCCTGGGCCCCACTGCTATGGGCTCTGATTGTTTGGCCTAGGGTGTGGCCCAGAAACCTGGGCTTTTAAACACTGCCTCAGTGATCCTAGCCGGCAACCGAGGTTGAGAACCTTTTCCCCTAGGATCTCCCTGCCATTTATTATGGCACCAGACATCATATAGCCTGTTTTGTAGCTCTGCCTGTTGTCTGCTCTGTCAGCTTAAGCCAAGGCAGAAAGGAAGAAGGAGATGTTCACACCATCCAAGGCTAAAACCCTTATACTTCAAGTCTGAGTTTCCAAATTAGAATTGGAGACTCACAAGATGAGTAAGTGCTAAAGATATGCTTTGTCCCTATGGTTAACAAAACTTGAAAATTTTTAAAAGGGCAGATCTCACATTAAATGTTCTTACTACATCAGAACACATTTTCTTAAAAAAAAAAACCCTCAGGATATTAAACCTAAAAGTTTGTTTTCTTTAATTTGCAAGTATACTAACAAACAAGGTGTTGGAAGAAACAAGTTTTAGGTTTCACTGACTTAGCTAAAACAAATAAATAAAACCCATTAGACCTACTAATATTTAGTATCTGCCATGTGCTAGACACTTTCAAGTTATGTAGAATGTGGGGTAATTTCCACTTCTCAGACTTAAACATCTAGTCCTTTATACCTAGACCTTTCCACAGATTTTTGAGTTGTTGGAATTTGCATGCAAAATAAAAGCTTCCAACATAATTGAAATTACGGCCAATTGACCATGAAATAGAAGTGTCCATGACCAATGAGGTGTTGGGGAGGGGGAGGTTGTTGTGCTCAGAAATGGGGCCTCCGGAGCCTCAGGGCTAGTTCCCTGGCTCTGAGAGAGAAAACCACTAGAATCTTTCTTGTAGTCCCCAGTCAGCCTACCTGCATTTCCTTGGTCCCTTTCCCTGGCAAGAATCAGCTTGGTATAGCTCTGAAGGAATGCACTTGACTGTGATCTTTTCTGTCTTAGTTGATAACCCTCACAGAGAAGAGCAGCTGGAGCAGGAAGGTCCATGTGGAAATATTCTCCTTTCTCAAGCTATGGCTTTGCTGAGCCAGAGGTGTGGAGTATCCAGAGGAAGGGAGGGAAAAATGATGCCAGAAGGCTAGATGCAGTCCAATTGTAGACAAGAAAGTTTAACTTTGGGGATGCAGTGGAGAGCCATCAAAGGTGTTAGAAAGGAAGCCATTTATATAACCTGTCTTGCAAGCAGCCCTCTCCAAAGGGAACTTGAGGAGAGTAAATCAGGGATGCCCAATAATCAGCTTGAACAACAACCTAACCAACATAGTATGGTGGCATAAACAGTGGCCTTGGGATGAAGCAGAAAGATGGTAGGAGACTCAGAATGTCTCAGACTAACTGGGATACGATCAGGTGCTATGAATGAGCTAATATCACAACCCTATGAGAAGGTACTGTTGTTCCCGTCTTGTCAAAGGCGCGCAGTTGAAGATCAAAGATAAGTAAAATACTACGATGAAGGAGGGGACAAAACTTTTCTCTGGTTAAATCAAATTTAAATTACTGCATTCAATTCTAAACCCCATATTTTAAGGAGAGACTTTGGCTAAGGGAACATGTATAGAGAAGCATTATGGGGTGGTCAGTGGGCTGAAAACTGTGTCATATAAGATGAAAGTTCTGGAAGTTATTCATATGAAGCAGAATTGATGGCATTTATACCTTATTTAAATATCTTGGGTCCTCCAGGAGCCTGGGGAGTAAGCAGGAGCAAATCTCTGCACACTTCAACAAAAGCCAAACAAGGCAAGTCATAAACTTAAAGTCTTTAACTTGAAGATAATAAGACTGTTGGCAGGACTAAGTAATAACATGTTCTGGAGTTAGGTCTAAAAGTACCTTTCTCAATTAATTGTATGTCTCTTTCATATATACTCCAGTACATATCTTGGTAAGTTTCTTACTCAAGATTCTCTACTTTTGTTGTTATTAGAATAAAATATTTCACCTATTTTTAATTCTAATTGATTTTTTAATTGGTTGTTTTTGAAATTTTAGACAGATATGTTTGTGCATTTATTCCATATTCAGCCACTCAAATAAACTATTTTTTACTACTCCCAATAGAGAGTATAGTTAATTCTCTTAAGTTTTCTAGAATGATAAATACATCTGCAAATAATGGAAAGTATTTCAATGCTTACAATTTGTAAATATTTTTCTTCTCTCATTACATTTATTAGAACAGTGATTCTCTAGCAGGGATGATTTTATACACTTCAAGCTACCCAGAAATGTCTAGAGACATTTTGGTTATCACAACTGGGAAAATGTTATTGACATCTAGTAGGTAAAGGGGTATTCTTTTCTTGGTCTTGATTTTAGTGAAAATGCTTTTTTTCCCCACTATCATGTATGGATTTAGCTATTAGTTTAAAGCAGAAATATTAAGAATTGTTAAACATATATTAACTAAGATTTTAAAAATCAGAAATAAATATGAAGTCATCAGGTTCTTTTGTTGTCTTCATCATGATGATAATATTACTTTTTATATTTGTCATAGTCTTATATAGCATAATAATTGACTTCTAGGTTCCAACGGCTTGACTTTAGAAAATTATTGACCATTGTTAAACAAGCATATCCTTGCTGCTTCTCCCCTTGTAGCACATTGTAGGGAATTGCCCATGTGAGAAATAGTTTGATTACAAATCAATTTCAGTACTTTGTAGTGTCTGCCCTTGTGACTTTCAATGGAGACTCATGTATGAAGCCACTATTTGTTTCCTGAGATATCCTGAGTGAATACGGATGCCATGAGCCTGGCTTTGCCCTAAGCTGCTCTCAAAAATGACTGCTAACCTTCTTGATGTTTCTGAGAAGTCTCAGTCCCACAGAGTGAATTTTTCATACAACATAGAGATAAACCATATTAGAGCAGGGAGTCTCAAACATACTCTCCAAACATAGGGAAAATTCACCTGGGCCTTTTCATATGACACAGTAATGGATGTCATCTTTTAATATAGATTTCCTAATGTTAAGCTATCTTTGCAGTCCTGAAATAATTGTGTGCTCATGGTGCAATATTCTCTTGGGTATCATATAATTTTTTTTGTAACTACATTAAAAAGTAAAGTTAGTCTTAAATAGTCTTCCTTTGTATAATTTTGCTTTCCATTGTATACTCTGAAACAGTTTATCATGGGATAAACAATGCAGATTATAAATTGGAAATGATGTACCTATAAAACCACCCAGGCTTAGTTATTGATCAATCTTAAAAACTGTCTCTGTGAAGTTAATAACCTTTTTCACTTTTAATATTTTGTAGCCATATTTCAACCATCTTATTAGTTATATGCAAGAGATTTTTATTGACATATCTGGAATATCTCCTGGGTTTAGTTGTCAGTTTCACTGCTTATCGAATTTCTAAGTCATTCCTTCCTACTTTTGTCTTTCAATACTACTTTTTACCTATTTTCAAAAATACATAGTTCCTTCTAGTTTCTTGAGTAAAGTACTTCTTTGATTTTTGTACTCTTATTTTAACAAGTTAAACAAGTTACAAGTTAGTAAGTTACTTTAGGAAATGTAAATACTGTAGCTCTGGCTATAGCATGTAAGTTTGTCCACTAATGTTCTCATTTCTTTTATCTAAATATCTCATGATGGCTACTTTAGGCTTTATCTCCCCCAAAGGTATTGGTCTTTTTTATTAGTAAGTGTTTACTCTCTAATTTTTTATTTTTCCCTGCTTTTTCTGAATTATGTTCATAGAATTTCACTTATAGCTATCATTTCAGGAAATTATTGTTTTTCTTTGTGGCAGTATACCAATAATTAGTCTTAAAATACCAATAGCTCCTTTTTATTTTATTAATGTATTTTATTAGTACATGTTTGCAGTACATAATGATTCCATTTATTGTGGGGGTTTGTACATGTACAGAACACAACTTAATTCCTTTTTCCCTTTCCCCTCCCATCCCTCAGTGCTCCAACTCTTTTTTTTTTTAACTGTATATCCTTTTACAGGGAGGAATGCACCAACTCTTAATCCCCTTCTCATTTGAAAAAGCTCCATTTCCATCTTTTCTTTGACTCGCTTTTTTAAATCCTTTTTTCCTTCCTTTTCTCCCTCTCATGTCTTATTCCCCTTCTCATTTGAAAAAAAATCTCCCTGCTTTCTATTATGTATACTTTATCTTGCTTTTTATTCATATTTTGTGTTTCTTGTATAATAGAAACCATGTTATACTTAAACTTGTGGGTGTGATTTATGTCATTTAACATTATGGTCTTGAGGTGCATTCATTTACCTACAAATGCCTCAACTTTATCCTTGTTTATGGCAGAGTAGCATTCCATTGTGTATAAATGCCACATTTTCTTTATCCATTCATCTCTTGATAGACATATAGGCTGTTTCCAAGATTTAGCTATTATAAATTGTGCTGCTATAAACATGGGTATGCATGTATTGATGTAATAAGCAATAGTTCATGAAAGGAAGATTTTCCTCTAGAACATAGTATCTACTTTGCACAAGATTGTGAAGTAGGGCATAGGGATAAAACAGAACTTATATTTAACATTTAGTTTCATCTTGTCCCTTCTAACCTCTATTTTTGTCTATATTCCTTGTCCCCTGTATTAATATTGTAGAATATTAATAATATACACATATTTGGAGTATATACTTGAAAAGATTTTAAACATAAAGGTACATAGCAAAAAGGATACAGATTATCTTTCTTAAAAAACACAAAGTTCAGAGAGCACCGAGGAGGTGAGCCTCTCAGGTGCCAGCAACCCCCACCACCCACTGTGCCATTACCTGGATCCACACCACAGAGTTGTTTCAGGGGTCATAAAGGACATTATTCTGAGCTTGAGAAGATAGAGTAGAAGTGAACAACAGAAAGAGGGCCTCTCTGAGGCCCCTTGATGAAAATTAAAGCCCACTGGAAAAGTGAAGAAAATCTCTGCAATAAAGACACACCAGATCACCTTAGTTGGGGGAGCAGCAGTGTGGACCAGAGCAGTGCAGCTGCTAGCAGATCCCAGCCAGGGCTCTGCCCCAACCCCAGAGGCTGGGGCACACCCACCCAAGCCAAGGACCCTCCTGGAAAAGAGCAGCACAGGCACACAAGCAACAGCCAGAGGTTCACCCCAATACCATCAGTAAGTGTGCGAGGCCCTAGCTAGAAGCTTGCTCACACAACAGGAACTGGGGTGCACAGCCCCCAGCCAAAGACCCTCCCAGACAACAGCTACATAAGGGTCCTAGCCAGTGGCACACCTAGATACCATCCCAAGTGTGCACAGCCCCCAGCCAGAAGCCCACCCAGACAACAGGTCAACTCAGGGATCCAGAAGGCCACCTTTCTGAACCCAGAAATTAGTGCACTCGTGACAGCACAGAAAAAGCAGCTCTGTGGCTTGCTGAGAATTGAAGACCACTGGGTGAGCAAAAAGTTGCTTCAACAAAGGCACAGCAGGCTGCATCTGTTGAAATGAAGTCTCAAAACCAGACTTCCAGATCACCTAAGGCAACCCCAAAGGGAAACCAGATGGAACAATAACAGCAGAGGTTGTGCCCATAGTGCAAGACATCATTAATAACTCTAGAGAGGACACAGATAAAAAAAAATAGAGGAGGGCTAGGGATTTAGCTCAGTGGTTCCGCCGCCTGTCTCAAAAGCACAAGGACCCAAGTTCAATAATCCCTGATACCCCCGCAAAAAAATAATAGAGGAGCTGAGGAACATGATGGAATTCCAACATAGGAAATAAATGGAATCCATAAAACAGATGCAAACAGATTTCCAGGAGATTAAAACTCCATTGAAAGTCTATGCAGCAGAATGAACCAATGTGAGGACAGAATTTCAGATATAGAAGATAAGATTGCAATTAGAGACCAAGAAAAGAAAAATTGCTTTAAAATTGTACAGGACCATGAGAAATCAATCCAGCAGCTGCTAGATGATGCAAAGAAGGATAGCATAAGACTGATCAGAGTCAATGAAGAAACAGGAGAGAGTGCAGATGACATTAAAAAAAAAGTTCATA
>NW_004624919.1:1384722-1427748 GCF_000247695.1 Heterocephalus glaber
TTTTGATGGAATCTCATTTATCAATTTTTTTCTTTTATACATCATGTTTTTTGTATGCTAGGAAATTCTTGCCTACCCTAAATTCATGAACATTTTTCCTTATAATTTCTTCTTAAAGTTTTATAGTTTTAGTCTTTCATATTTAGGTTCGTAGATCCTTTCAAGTTATTTTTATGTATGGAAATAAAGGGTTGAGGTTAATTTTTTATATACAGATAACAGGTGTTCTAGTACCATTTGCTGAAAACACTATCTTTTTCCTCTGCTCTTGAGTTGAGTTTATGTTCTATAAAATGTTAATGTTAAATAATCTTTCAAAAATTAGTGGACCATATATGTGTGGTTCTATTTCTAGATTCTCTGTTTTATTCCATTGATCCATATATCTTTCCTTACTCCAACATTGCCTTGATTACTGTAGCTTTAGCTGTCTTAAAATTAGGTAATAAATGTCTTCCAACACTGTTATTATTTTTCTTTTTACTTTCCAGGTCCTCTGTACTCCTACATAACTTTTAAATTTCAAAATTCAGTTCTTCATTTATAGCAAGTATACATAGACCTGCATTTTTATATATACCTTGTGTTTCTAATCCTGCTAAATTCAAATACAAGTTCTAGGGACTCCTAGAGATTTCTTAGTATTTTCTCTGTAGATGATCATTTCATCTACATATGAAGATTTTACTTCTACCCTGCCAATCCTGTGTTATTTGTTTATTTTTATTGCCAGACTATTTTGTTTGGGCCTATGTTTCAAAGTTTAATGGGAAAAAAAAAGTTGAATGGACAGATGAAAAGTAGACATATCTGCCCTTGTTCCCCACCTTAGGGAGAAAGCATTGTATCTTCTCCATTCATATAAGGTGTTTTTGCTGGAAGTAAGGATTACATGTCTTTTATCTGTTGAGAAGATTCTCTTCTACTTCTAGTCTCCTGATAGCTTTTACCATGAACAGCTGTAGAATTTAGTCCGATACTTTTTCTGCAACTACTGACAGGATCATATGGCTTTTTCCTTTCCTCTGTTAAAATGATGACTTGTGGGGGTGGATCTTCCAATGCTGAACCAACACTGCCATCCCTATAGTAAAACCACTTACTACATACTGCCAAATCGGACTTCAAATAGTTTGTTTTGTTAAACAAATTTTTATTCATGTTTGTACTTTTCTCTTCCATTATCTTTATCTGTTTTTAGTATTAGCCCTATGTTGATTTCCTAAAATGAGGGGAGAAGTATTCCTTCTTTATTTTGCTTTAAATGTTTGGTATAATTTATCAGTTAAAATGTATATGAGCCTGTTGTCACGTAGGTAGGTTTTCAAGCTAAGAATATACTTTCTTTAATAGGTGCTATTCAAATTTTATATTTCTTTCAGAGTCAGTTTCATTAATTTGCCTTCCAAGGTACTTCATAGAAGTTGTCAAATTTAATTCAAAAAAGGTTTTTGTAATATGCTTTCTATGTCCTTTTAAATTCTGTAAAATCTGTGGTACTGTCCTCTAAATCTTGATATTGTAATTTTTTAAAAAATGTATAATTAATATTGTGTAATAGGAAGAAAAGGTCTAAAGGAGTAGGGAAAGTGGGAGGGGTAGGGGAAAGGAAAGAACGGAAAAGAAAAATGTGGAAAAGGAAAAAAATGGAAACAAAGTCTTTGTAAATAGGGAAGGATGGAGTGGGTAAAGGGAGGGCAGGGGAATGAGGAAATAATAAGAACCAAGATACACCATGTACAAGTACAAGATCCCAATGATGAATGTAACTGTACTTTATACCTAAAATGTACTAATAAACTTAATGGAAAAAATAAACAAATAAAAGTTTGCCTCATATTGTCAATCTTTCCATTGTTTAAACAAAAGTTTTTAATTGTATTTTATACTTATAATGAATATTTAAAGAAAATTCTATATATGTTTACATAAAGTTTAAATGTTTTCAAACAACTTGCAGACTAGGAAATTTCATGGTTTTTATATTCTGAGATGATATATGTATATATTCCAACATAATTAGCGATTGAAGTAAAAGCTTGGATTGTAACTTGTTTCAGTGAATATTCTGCCAAACAAACAATCATTTTTAATAAATTTTAACTACATAAACAAAAACCCCCCCACAAAGTTCAGTATTTTTGTACAGTGATATCTGTCTATGCAATTCACAAATACATTTATATTGAAAGTATATGCTCAAAAATGTTTTACATATAAAGATTCACATTCAAAACAATTTGGAGGAAATTGTAATATCAGTAGTAATTTTTTATTTATCAGAATCCCAAGGAAGGTAGGAGTTGTTTGGATTCATATATTGTTAGTCTGAAAAGAACCCACCAAAACAGGGGGATCAGACCCTATTTCTCAAGGATGTCATCTATGGTGAGCACAGACCTGCAAAAGAACAATGGAAATACCAACTGGAGGAGCGACAGGCCAGTTAGCAGTGAACTCTATGATTCTTCTGTGTGACACACCCAGAACCTTTTATAACGTTACTAAATTCACAAATATTTGGTGTAAGTGGATTTTCATGGAAACTGTGTAAAAATCACACTGGATCCAGGAAAGGAAGGCAAGAAAAGCAGTAGGAGGAGAGGTTGGACAGTTTTATGGAACATTTCTCCTGTCACATGAATCTGCCAACAAATGAGGAATTTTATCTAAATCTCCATGGGTCAACGAAGTCCTATATATAGGCAAAAAATACATATTCCTCAACTCATATAAATCTTTATTTATAGTTTATCTACATAATCTGTTTTAAGTTTCTCTGGAGCTATTATGTTTCATCATTTGTCCTTTATATTGCTAATAGTGTTCGTTTTGTAAATTTTAATGTTATCAGCCATACCATATCAGTCAGATTCATGACTTATTTTTCTGAATATGAATTGCCTCCTTTTCAAAGTAAATTACCTCCTTCTAATATCTTTTATGTGAAGAGTCTATCTTGTCTTTCTGCATTGATTTGATTTAGGTTTACTTCTTGTACGAAGTTCATAGGAGCTTCTGTCTGCTTGCTTGCTTGAATCCAATCTGAAAGACCATATTTTGTATGAAAGTTTATTCTACTTAAAGACCCAGGATTCTAGATCTTATTCCATTGTGACTTTGTACTGTTCTTTGGGCATTTTTAGTATTAGTTTTATTTTCTATCAACAGTTTCTGTCTTCCAAATGTGAAAACATCTTAAAGTACTAAAAAGGAATAATATATGAAAATATTCCTATATATGCCATTCTCTTTGTTTTTTTAAATCTCTTCTAGTTGATTAAAGAGTGCAACACTTTTTTGTATTCTTCTAAGTGATTGTTTTTCTTGGTAAAAATTGTACTTGAACTGTATTTGTCTGTTCATCAAAATAATGAATTAAATCATTTTTGTTGATTGCCTCTCTACCAGGGGAGTAAAAAAAGCATTTTTAAATTCCCCTCTAATCCCTTCCTAATCAATTTTCATGTTTTTATTGACAATCTAGAATTTTAGGCTGATTAATATTTAATTTTGCTTGTATTGTTTGTCTTCTCTAAGAATTGTTTACAGATCATTGCATTGCTATGTAACTGCATTTATGATGGTTAAAACAACAGACTGAGTTCTGTGTCTAACTGATTTTAATGTTCACTATTCTAATTTTTATCTCAATTTACCCTGTTGCAACTTTGTGTTTCATGGAACCATTCCTGTGTTCCATTCCTGTGTTCCCAACTTTGATTAACATCTTGTGAAGTACACCTTCAAGATTTTATTTGCCTTGCTTTCATATTTTAAAATGGACTAAAAAATGTTACACTTTATATATACACTTTCTTTTATCTGACAACTGAACAACTTGAGTGAAAATAGTATAGTTTTGAGAGGCGTTTTCCTCTCAAAATTCCATAGATTGCCAGAGTTTTCAGAGCTGTGGCAAAGTCTAAAAGCAGATCTTTGCCTTTTCTGAGAAAACTACTTTTTTCCTGGATGCTTATGGAGTTTATTCATTTATTGACTCATGTATAAACAGATACTAGGTGAGCACCTCCTAGACACAACAGTGAGTGGAACAGACACTCTCCCTTCAGAGAGCTAAGCAAGTGGGAGAGATGGATGATAAACAAAATGAATACATAAAATACAGCATTTCTGGGGATGACGCATGTTAGATAGCAGGACAAAGCTAAGGAAGGGTGGAGGGAGTTGGACACTTGACAGTTTAGATAAGGCCACTAAGGGAACCTTTAGCAAGGTGCTTTATTGAGTACCTACCATTAGCAGATACTAATCTAGGCACTATTATGAAACAAGGTCCCTGTCCTTGAGGAATTCATGTGTTTGATAGTGAACTATAAACTCATGAGAATATGAAACAAATGCTATGAAGGAAAAATGAAACAGGATAAAATACTTGAACAATACTAATTTTACTAAAAAAAAATACTAATTTTACTAAACCACTAGTCTCTTCTTTGTGAAGTTTTCCTAATCTATTTAGACACTTCGATAAAATTCTTAAGTTTTTCCTAAGATTGAAAAAAGTTCTCTCCTAGCTCACCTTCAATTATTCCTTCATTTGTTATTTGTGTCTTTTAAATTTTTCTTCTATTTTGAAATTATTTGGAAATATTTAAAAGTATTTCATATACAAAGAATATACACAAGTCTTTTAAATTTTTTATTTTATTTTTAATTTACACATAACAATTGTACATATTTATGGAGTACAATATATTTCAATACATGCGCACAATGTATAACAATTAATTAGATCAGCATATCCATCACCTCAAATGTCCATCATTTCTTTGTGGTGAGAAAATTCAAAATTATCTCTTCTCTCTTTTTAGAAATATATGATAAATGGCCAGGGATTTAGCTGAGTGGTTTCGCCGCCTGCTGCACAAGCGCAAGGACCGGAGTTTGATCCTCAGTACCAAAAATATGTATATATATATGATAAATTATTGTTAAATAGAGCCATCCTACTGTACTATAGAGAAGTAGAATTTATTCCTTCTACCTAGCTGTAACTTTGTACCTATTAATGAACTTCTTTCTGTCTCCCATTTCCTGCTCCTGTCCACCCTGTAGTAACCACTTTTCTACTCTATACTTCTGTGAGGTCCACTTTTTTAACTTCCACGTATGAACGAGAATGTGCAGTATTTGTCTTTCTGCATTTGGCTCATTTTACTTGACCTAATATCCTCCAGGCTCATCCATATAGTTCCAAATGATAAGATTTTGTTCTTTTTATGTCCCTGAATAATGTTCCACAAAACAATCTCTTTTTTGGAGAATAGCAATAATTATGTTTGAATGTCATTCTCTATTCTCTATACAGTTAATCTCCTTACTTTTTTTTCTCCTACATTCTGCTAGAGTTTTTCCAAGATTTCTGCATCCAAGTCTATCATCTATTATTAGCTCAAATCCTCAAATGCACAATTAAAATCTCTAAAAAGCTACTTCTTTCCATGACCATATTAGATTTATTTTTGTTTGTGTTGTTTTGGTGCTGGGACTTGAACTCTATACCTTATGCATCCTAAGCACATATTATCCCCAGAAGCTGTATCCCAGCCCCTAGGGTTTTTTTTTAAATTAAGCTTTTAATTATTAAAAAATAGCTACCATTCATTAAAAGCATGCCTCATCCCAAATACTCTGCTGAGTACTTTATGTGCTTTATTCCATATACTACCCTAACAATTTCTCGGGCAGGCATTACTGTTATCACAGCAAATAGTTGGTAACACTGAGTGATCATTGACTATGTTTTGCATTGCTACTTCTCTGTACTGTCTCTAATGTTGACTTTAATTTTGTTTCTTTATAGCTCGTCTTTTTGCATTTTATTTTTTATTTCTTTGGGTGTATTTATCTTCTTTTATTTTCAACTCTTCTCAGCTCACTCCCATGATATTCTATATTGGTGTATCATCAACTCATGTTTCATTTCTTCTATCACAATCTGCATATTTCCCTGAATTTTGCTGAAAGGGCAAGTCAGATGTGCTCTCAAATGTTCTTCAGAAGACTACAATTAATATATTCTAAAAGTAAGTTCCTCCTCTACCTTGTGACTACTTTTTTCTGGTCTAGAATGGAGATTTTCTCAGAGGCCTGTGTGCTCCTTTTTCCCCCTTATTTACCCATTTTTTTAATCCAAAAAAAGAAAGAAAGCAGGTAAGGAAGAAAAGTCTGTCCAGATACAGAACTTTTCTAGTAAACAAAGTAAGGTTTTCTTTGGCTTCTCTTCACTATCCTCCTTGCTCCTATTTAAACTCTGAACCTTGGAATTTGTGCCTCAGAACTGGCCATTATGACAACCCCTAACCCTCTCTCTAACTCTCCAGTGCTTTTTAGTCTTATTTACTGAGTTTCATGGCTCCTGGGGGAGTGAGGCCAGCTGTTTGTGTTACTGTGAGAAAGTCACATAGACCCCCAAAGCCTGCATTCCTGGGGTCTGGTAATTCTGTGCTATGGAGGGTCCACCCTGAACACTAGAATCTTCAGCAGCATCCTTCCCCTACTCACTAGATACCAGTAGCATTTCCTCACTAGTTCTGACAGCCAAACATGCATCCTGACACTGCCACATGTCCCCTGAAGGGCAAAATCCGTTTTCTAGTAAACAAAACAGAGCTCCTCTGGCTTCTTCAAACTCCATCCTTGGTGTCCCCAAGGCCAGCACCACATCTGGGGTGTCCACCACCTGCTTTCTCCACTCCCACCCAGTGGTGCCAGGACTGTGCTGAGGACAGCGTGGTGGGGCTGGGGTACTGGAATCCAGAGCCCCGGCCCCTTCAAAACCCAGTTCCCTCTGAACAGGATAGTGAAGTATTCCTTCCCTCTGGTGACACCTCATGTAGAGGTGTAGATTATAAGGCTGGGGTGGGGAGTTTGAGGCTGTCTCCTGCCTTTTCCCACTGTGGCCCCACTTTCTACTTCAAGTCTTCATCTGCATTTTTTCTGTGGAAATTATGTGCATCTCATTGATTAATAAGGGTCTCATGCTATTAAACATGGTGATGTTTGTGTTTTCATGCACATTTCAGTGGAAAGGTGGATACGGTGAAACTTTAGGACCAATTTAAATGAAAACAGGGAAGTAAGGTCACAGTGTGGGTGGACAACTCTCTGCCTCAGTCTCAGCCTCCCCAGACATCTGGTATTGTCTTACCCTCAAGTCAATCCTGAGCAGAGTAAGGAATGTCTTATCTCTGTAAAAGAAGGCACTGCAGTTAGCAGCAGAATCTAATGATTGAAAATGTGGGCTCTGGAAGCAGGCTGCTTCTGTTTAAATCCTAGGTCTCTCATTTATGACATGAATAGCACTGGCAAGTTACCAAACTATCCTGTGCCTCAGTTTCTCCATCTGAAAAGTGGAAGTAATGATAGAACCTTTTGTAACAAATACATGATAAAATATTAGGTAGCACTGACCATAGCATCTGGTACAAATAAAATGCTAGTGATGAACTGATTGACTGAGTGCAGCCAGCACTGGTAACTGAACCTCTCCTGGGCATGCCTAGTCCATCCTAATGGGCTGCTCCCTTGACTTCCTTTGCTGAGATTAGATACCTGCCTGGTCATGACCCCGGCCAAGCTCTGTCCTTGAGGTGTGAGTCAACTCCTTATTCCTAGGATCACCAAGATCCTTCAAGACAAGTCATTCAGGAAAATGACAACATCAAGTGCCAAAGGCTTCCTCAGTGCCAGTGAGACAGAGGAGAAGCATCTAACTCTCCAGTTTTTCCCATGTTGGACAGAGAGGGCGTGGCTAGCCCAGTGGCTGTCATGCCTTTCCCTGTCCTTACTCTTCCCTACCCCTTTCCCCTCAGTGGACTGGACAACTTGCCTCAATGTCCTTCCTAGTTATTGGTCAGCCACTTTCCTCCAGGCCACTCCAATATTAGTGCAGCTTGGCTGTCATCTGTGGTGAACTTCCCTGACTCTGGCCACTTCAGACACTGCTGCTGCCTCTTTGAAGAAAAAAGAGGGAACCCTGATGTGGCTAAGATCAGGAAGGGAGGGATCAGGGCCCATCATTAACATCCTCAACCTCCCTGAACCCCAATTAGCTGTGGCAAACACAGCTAGCCTTTCAGAAGATTCTCTAGTTTCAGCCCTGTCATTTTTCCCAGAGATAAATGACTGTCAATCAAACAGCTCCCATTGCCCTGGCTGCTCACTGAGTCCATGCTATGACTGCCGGCTGTCCTGGAGCCCTACACCCATATGGACCATTCACAGGCCCGCAGCATCTACATAGATGGCGCTCCCTACAGAATTTTTAGTTAATCTAGGAGAGCCCCTTCAGTATACTGATACCCCTGTGCTGGAGCATAGGTCCTGTTAAAATGAAGCCTTGCTCTAGTGTCTGATAAATCTGCTCAGGACTTGTTTCTCAGGTAATGTGGGCTCAGAAGGTCCAGTAATCTTTATCCTAAGTAGTGTAGACAAAGCAATCATCTCAAAGGAGAAGCAATAAACACCAGGGGCTGTTAGTCCTGAGGAGATCCAGAGACCAGTAGCTAAGAAAGAGCAGCGGCCGGGACTAACACTTGGCGGAGTTGACCTATGGCATCCAGCATTATAGGGCATCCTCTGGTGGCATAAGAACTGCTACCAGGGCTGCACTTGGCCAATTCATGATTTCCATCTGAGTCAAGCAAAAGAACCCTTGACCGATTGACAGCACCAGGCCTTCAGTTCTTAACCTACATAAATCATTAAGTCCTCACAGCAGCACAATAAGATCAATACTATTCCTACCTCCATTGTACAGACGAAGTAACAGAGACCTAGAGAGTCACTCCATGAAGCCAAGGAGCTGGGATTCAAACCCAAAAAGCCTGAAAGAAAAATGCATTTTTCTGCTTGAAGAGGAGAGAAATTAGAAATTCAGAGTCAGGCCTCTCCTCTATAAAAATAAAAGTTCCAGAGCAGGAGCTCAGAGCCCAGCACAGACCTGGTGCTCTGCAAATATGACCTGAAGGTTCATAAAGTGAAAATCTTTGCTTAGATCAATGATTCTGAAGTGAGAGATGTTTCTCCACAGGGAGGATTTGGCCGTCTCCAGAGTCAAGGTGTGGCTGTCACGACTGGCAGGGGAATGCTACTGGCATCTGGTGGGTGGAGAGCGGGGATGCTGCTAAACATCTTACAGTGCTCAGGATGGAACCTCCACAGTACAGGTTACTGGGCCCCAAATGCCAAGAGTGCTAAGATTGAGAGACATAAGCCTTCAGAACCAACTAGGTCTGTTCATCTTTTTCAACATCTGATAAAAGAAACTGGATATCCAAAATGCCACAGGACTCTGAGTGGTGTAGTTTACCTCTGTAAATAGGGCTGTCTGCATGCCTCTCATTCCCCACACTAGTCATCTCACTGCCCTATTTTTAGGGCAATCCCAAAACTGCCATCCAAGACAAGAGCTCATAAATTTCAGGAAGGGGTGAGATCCTGTCCTTTGAGAAAGATACACTGCTGAATAAAAACTCCGCCTGCAGGCACCCCTCAGAGCTGACAGAGGAGGCAGCAGAGAGGGTTTTAGATTTCCGAGGCTGCCAGGGAGAAGACTGTACTCTTTCTTTTCCTGAGCTTGCGTTTTGCATTTAAATGACAAGGGAGTTGTTGAGGAGAAGCCTTGGCTGGCCCTGTGCAAGGAGGGAAGTTGTCGCCCCTCTGAAGTGGCTGCGTTAATGTCATGTCATTACACTGTATTGCTGCACAGGTTAATATAATTGGGTGTCTATGTGTGAGCAATGATCCATGCCGTGTTACAGCTCTGAAACAAATGACATTTAACCAGCCGGTCTGTAAGGCTCCTTGTTATCTACATGGTGAGCAATTGAAACAGAGAAGGAGTCCTCTCGGTGAGCAACTGATGAATTAGTTGTTGGGTTTCCTCGACAGCCTGGATTTATAAGAACACAATTCTAACATAATTTATTAGATCCATAAACAGACAGATCCGATGTTTTTACTGAGATTACATCTTGTCACCCTCAGATATTGTGTCACTGACAGCCCTGTTATAATCTAATTTTATTATTCTGATAGGGTGTTGTTTCTGAGTACTCATTAATTTATTATTTTTCCCCCTTGAAAAGACATTTTCATGTTTAATGGGAATGGAATCAGAAATTTTTGTGCTAGCTGATATCTGGTAGCAAGCCAGGTGTCTTTTCTAAGCTTTGACTGTGGATCTTCTCGTAGGCAGGAACACAGTTTTAACAGGAATTAGTCTGTGGCCCCTGGCCTGGGGTGTGTGTGGCAGGAAAAAGATTCGAAGAAGTGTTTGGAATGAAACTGGAGTCTGTTGGAGACTCTTCCTCTTACAGAAAGCTCAGCCAGAGATGGAGCTCCTTCCCTAGATTTTCTCATCTTGCAGGCTGCTTCCCCTGTCTCAGGCCCACCTGTCAGTCCAGGACTTGGGAGAGTCTATTCCAGGTGGACTTCACACAATGCTACTCTAAGGCAAGTTCTCTGTGTAAGTAAGAAGAGAGGGGCACATGTCCGTTCTCAAGGATCTTTCTAGGAAAGGGTCACAGGTCTGAGAGACTAACACATATCAGTAAAACAATGTCAGTGGCTTCCCTAAGAGTTGCATGGGGAAGGGGATGCTAGAGCTATATCCCATCCAAAATAGCATATGACAGTGGAGAAACTCCCCAACTAGAGACAATCAGATCAGGGTTTATGTCCCTCTGGGTAGCTGTGACTTTGGGCATTTATTTCCCCTGGACAAGCCATTGCCCCAGCAAAACATAATGATACCTGCCTCATAGGTCCTAGTGAGAATGCAGTGAGATAATGAATATAGAGAGGTGTTTTATAGTACTGGGCAGATGAAGGTGATTGGCAGTAACATTTAAAGATCTAGAGATTATTTTTTCATCTGGAAGGGATATATATATATATATGGTTGTTTTTATTTTATAATAATCTTCATACCATTTCAAAGTTTACTAGGTTCTTGCCTATTATATGATCTTTTGTAACATTTTTATCTCCTGATAATCTAGTGAGGGTGAGTGATGTTAGTTTCCCCATTTTATGGATGAAGAAACTGAGCCCACAAGAGTCACTCAGAGTTACGCAGCTAGTTATAAGACTCTAACTCACAACTGAGCAGCCCCACATTTGTGACTGCACTTCTGATGAAATCAGGACTCTTTCTGCTCTGGGTTAGAATGAGGCAGAGCATGGTTCTAAGAACAACCAGAATGAAAGGGAAATGCCCTCTCCCTGTTCCCAAGAGTTTAGCCACAGCTTGCCCAAAGGAAAAGTGATTTGGGTCAAGTCACCGAAAGCCTAGGGTACAAGTGCTCTGGGGATTTAGTTCCATTTGCTTGCAGGAACAGCTTCCATCCCCAAGGCCAGAGGCAATTCTTGGAGTCATTCATAAAGCCCTCCGTGCCTCATGGGGAGAAAAGAAATTAATATCAGAAGTGGCAGCCGCTGAACGGCAGCTCCATAACAGGCTTGAACCCCGACCCCTGGGCTACAGCTGGGAACGGCTCAGCCAAGCACATCATTGACTCCAAGAGTCCTGGAACCGGAGATGTGCATGTGGGCTTGGAGGTCACCCAGTCCAGCCCCCTTATTTTACAGATGAGGAGGCCACATTCCAGAGAGGACAAGGGGCTTGTCCAAGGTCACACAGTGGGCCAGGAGGCATAATCAGGGCTGGAACCAGGTCTCCTGGTTCAGGACTCCTTCTGATATTGAGCACCCCATCAGGCATACCCTATCACTGGATGCTTTTTTGAGATCCAATAAAACACAAGAACTATCAAAACACCAACTATGCAACATACAACTCCGCACAGATCTGTTAAGTCATCGCTATGCAGTAGCAAGAGTCTCGGCCAGGAGGGAGGCACACACCCTGTCACCCTTCATCACCTTAGTCTTCTTGAACCTCTTGCCTCAACCCACCATGACTTCCAGCCCTGGTGCTCTCTCCCAGTTGCAGCTCAGTCTTATTATTAAGACCTAACACCAGAGACGTGCTGATTTTCTGAATCCCCTTTTTTTTTTTCCTCATTAAAATTTTCCTTCCAGACAGTTCTGCCTCAGGCCATGCTGGTAAATGTTTGCCAGTCTTACCTGATCCTCAAGACCGTTTTCTAGGGAGATTGACTCCAGTTCTTTAATGGGAGCTGGGTGGGAACATGAGCAAAACTTTCAAAATAAAACAATGCCACCCCAAACATTATATGGGCAAAGAAGCCTTCCCCAACTTCCATCCACATGAACCAAAGACCCAATCAGTCTTTGATATCCTTTGCCAAGTAGCTCCTGCAGTTTTTAATGAAACTTGGGTGTGGTTCCTTGATGGACTTGTCTCCTCTGCTAGAAGGACCTCTAAGAGGGCAGAGCCGGTGTCTGTTTGTTATGATGTCGCCACAGTACTGTATTTGCTACCGTGCCACTCAGCAGGGCTCCTGCCACAGGACAGGTGCTCAGGGGAAACACATCTTCATCCACCCCCCAAAACACTAGGCTGGCCAAGGAAGATGGGAAATTCTGGGGACTCTCCGCGAGTCCAAAGGGGATGTGCCACTGAGTAAATGATGGGTCCATCTTCAGCACAGGCTTGGGCTGAGATGCAGATCAAAGAGACACCATCCCATCGCTACTCCTCACGTCCATTCCTAAAGATATTTTCTAGTGCTCGCAACTGAAAATGGTAGGTGGCTGGGCATGACCCAGGAGGAAGGTGGTTGTAGTGAGACCCCACCCCACCTGCCTGCTTCCCAGGGTTGCATCAGTTGTGGAGTACCTGCTGTGAACCTGACAGCCCATTGAGGCTGAGTACAAGGCAAGACCTGGAGCAGCCTAGGTCCTGTGGGTGAGTCAGGGACAGGCCCATCCTCTACAGGGAGCAAGAAGACAGGCCATCTGATGCCCCTGCCTGTATTGGGGTTGAGAGGGAGTAGCCATGAGCCTTAGAACCTAGCACGGGGACTGTGCCTAGAAGCAGAGGTAGCTAACTAGCAGAAACTGCTTGGAATAACCAAATCAGGGTCTGCAGCTGCCGCTCTTGAGAAACAGCTCACCCAAGTCCCCAGGGACCTGATTTCATTCACATTCCAGTCAGGAGAGGAAAGGGTGGTTCATGCCTCTGGGGTCTGGCAGTCAGTCTTCTGCAATAGACACATCTGGCATCTGGAAAAAATTTGCTAGGGACACAGGTACAGTGCTGCTTACAGCGCTGCTTAAGGTCTGCTTTCTAGGATAGCACCATCCAAAAGAAATAGAACGCAAGCTCTGTGTATCATCTAAATTTTCTGTAGTCACATTTTTAAAATTAAAAAATAGGTAAAATTAATTTGAATATTATATTTAATTTAACCAAATATATCCAAAATAAAATGTCAACATGTAATCAGTATAAAAATACTGTTGAAATATTTTTCATTCTTTTTTTGGAATGCAATATTTTATACCTACAACATATCTCAGTTTGCTTGGATAAGCCTTGTTTCCATATCCTCACAAATGCAGTGAATGTTTCACACTCACACTATACATCAGTTAGGAAAAGTCTCATCTGGCTAGTGGTTACATTTCATCTTGACAGTCCTATCTGACAAGTGGGAATCTCAAAGTTATCAGGTATTTCAAGCTATCAAAGGTGAATGCAGAACTACAAGGGAAAGTGCAGAAATAAAGGATTTCATAAGCCAGAGAATGTTCACTTGGCCCCATAATTCCTCGTCAATAAAACCAGGCTTTGTGCAGGGTCTGGTGAAACTCTTTCTAGCTGGGAGGGGAAGGGGCCACCACGGAGCTGCTGGCTTCTTGGCTGCCCTCTGGAAATGCTCTGCTTGGAGCCTGGGAAATGGAGTGGTTTGAAACAGGTCCAGATTTTCAGCTGCCTGGTCCCACACCCCATCTGCCAAGCACCAGGAGTGAGGCAGATGCGGGAAACACATCTGTCAACCTCTCCTGATGGTTTCTGGCACTTCCCCCAGCCTCTCAGAGGCTCTGCCTCCACCATGGAGGAAAACAGCACTCTCCGGGTTTGCAGTTCTTGGCCCCCACTGGAGCACATCTTTGGGGAGTCCTTAGAGGTGACTGCCCTAGAGGTGGTCCCCTATTCTCAGGGGTGGCCGTTCTATCCACTCTGCTGCTTTGCTGCTCCTCATCCCTCTGACGAAGCCCTCCTCTGAGATGGGATGGGGGTGCATAGGTCCCAGCAGTCCCCACAGACTCTGTGAACAGCTTTTGGAAGGGGGGAAACAAAGGGCAGTCAAGGAAATCTTGATGTGGAGTAGGGCCAGTGCCTGTGAGGCATGTGGCCATGCCGGTGAGGCATGTGCCCATGCCTGCTTCTACCCCCATTTTCTCTCCTACAACTCAGTTTGTTTTGAGGATGCTACAACAATATGTAAGTAAAGTTTCCAACAAGCAGTATTTAATAATTTTTGGATAAAACAAAACAGACAGCTCATAGGGAAAAAAGGACCTGTTGGCATGAAGAGGGCAAAGCTGGACTCCAAGTTGGTCTCACTGATCTCATCCTGGATTGTGTGGTCCTCCATCACTGGGGGTTCAAGATGATGACAGGTGATACTGACATTATGCAGATTAAATTGGGGGGAGAGTTAGTCTAACTGCATGTACATGTATAGGTGTGTTTTATATACCCCCCTAAAAAATACTTTCATGGATTTGAAAAGCTTACAGAGTCTAATTCTCTCCCTCATGCTAGCACCAGGTCAAAGCCTGGACTAGCACAGGTGCTGAGTAAATGTGGATAATAAAATAGGTGGAAGAAAGGAAGAGAAAAGGAGAGATGGAAGGGAGAAGTCCAGAAAACACAGTGAGGGTAGAGTGAACAACAAGAAGACCAAATGTATGAGTAGGAAGGAGTGGACCAGGGTAGGAGCTGCTGCTGCTCCAGCTGTGGGTCTGCACATCTAGCTCAAGTCCTTCTCCCCATGGCATCTCCGTGGCTGAGCACAGCAGACTCTGGTTTACACTGGAAAGCCTTTTGCCAATTCTCCATTTTTCCTCTTAATCCATCAAGGAGTTTATATATCACCTAAACACAGGCACCATATGGGGGAATATTCACTTCAATATTGATGCTTTCCTCATAAAAGCACATTGCTTTATGTGTGGGTGGAGGAAATCTTTGTAAACTGTTAAATATGATGTAAATGCTAATTTCTCTGCATTGCCCTGTAAAACAACTCCTTGGGAAGTACATCTTGTGGAAGGCCATAAAAGAAAATGGTAAAAATAAATTAGGGAGAAATGCGAGTGGCAACATACGGTGTCTGTTTTGCCAACATGCAGCCGTGTGTCCCCTCTGCAAACTCTGGCCCCAACAGGAAGGGATCTGCATGACTGCAGTGACAGATGCCACCACTTCCCAGAGGCCACCCGGCCTTCACGACTTTCAGGAAATAGTCTTCTGGGGTTTGCTTCAAATAAAACATTTAAAAAATAAATCTCCAAGCATTTCTTCCTTTTGCAATTTTTAATGATTCTGTTTTTTATAGTTTAGAATTTAACCTTGAAAAGAAGAGACATAAATGGTGGATCTGTGTCTTTAAAACCTTCGTAGGTTTCTAGTTGCCCACCAAAGCTTACAGTAACAACTTCCTCTAAAAACCTCAAATACATTTTGGTCATGTTCAAAAAGAAAAACAGGGCAGTTGTCTCCCTGAAACAAGTCTCTTTCTTTGTCAGCAGCTATGCCTGTCTTGGCACTCCATTAACCAGGCTCAGCTCTGGATTTTAACCACAACTCTGATTCTGTCACACACAAAAGAATTAGAATTTTAGGGTCACTCCACTATTTGTGGAATGAGTATTCATACATTCTTTGCAAATGCATGATAGATGAACTGTATATATTTCTTTGATAAATTGTTTTTAAATATTTCCTCCTTTTTATTAATTGAAGAGGAGCCTCATGTATCAATGCCATTATTTCCTGTTTTTCACATAAATTATTTTCTTACAATGTTCGTTTGTATTATTATTGCCGATATTAAGGCAAAGACTATTTTTGCCTTGTAAACAAGATTTTGCTTACAGCTAAATGAAAAGAAGTGAAGTTAATCACATTGAAATAATAGGTTTAAAAAGGTAATTCAGTGGTATTGGAATGAAGTTTAATCTTCAGCAATAGAAGCCGTGCTGAGAGAAATGGCAGAAAAGCTTGTTCTGTAATTAAATGGTATTTATCATTGGCAGGTCAGTTCCACTGGGTGAGAGGCTCCAGGACTCCACAGAGAAAGGAAAGGAGCTCTGGAAGACAAAAAATGCCCAGAGCAGAGCCTGAGGTTGCAAAAGTGGGCTGGAAGGAGAGCCAGGTGCAGCACCCTCCACACCACCACAATCAGGCTGTCCAACCCCACACATGTGCATCTCAGCTCACAATAAAGGGTCCAACACAAGTGCCAAGGGCATCCTCCACACTCCCCCAGGGGAGACCCAACACTGAGCCTCCCTCTTAACCACATGGGTTTGAATTTGAGCAGACCTGGGATCCCATCAGACAGCTGGCAACTTCACTCTTTTCATCTGTAAAATGGGAATGATACACCACTCTTACCGCTGTGACAACTAATGATGCAGGATGTAATGTACCATGCCTGGCACTGTAGCAAAACTCAGCACTAAGAGCTGCAACTGATAAGCATTCAGACTGCAAGCAGAGCTAGTGCTGGCTGAGAATCCATAGCCCATAGAGAGGCTAAGCTTCTTTCACGGATGGTCTCAGGCACATTTCTGCTAATGCAATGAACTTGTCCTCACAGCATCAGTCCTGTTGGAAGCCAAGGGCATCGGCCTGAGGTAGAGAAGGCTAAGGAGTGATGTCAAAAGGATGCTCAAATGCTCTCTCCAAACATGAGCCAGCCCAAGAACAAAGTGAGTCATTCAACTGAGCCCCATCCCCATTTTCTCTTCTCAGAACCCTAATGTCCTCATGGAACTGAAGGTCACAAACTCCTGACAGTTTGGCTGGACCATGACCATGCTCTTCATGCATGCCTTCAGTTTGGGTTCAAGTCCCAGATCTGTCACTTGCAAGGATATGATTTTAGATAAGAGAGCTTCCAAAAACTGGGAGAAAGTGACAGTAGCCAGTGGAGATGATGATGAAGATAGATAATTCAAAGTGAGCCTTTTTCTTCATGCTCCATCTCTCTGCTAGCTGATGGCTCTTTCTTAGAGGCCATTGCTACTTTGACTCACATGCTAGGTCTTTGGTGAGATCCTCATGTCACTGCCCTGCCAAGCAACAAAAAGACCCAGTAGAGGGTGGTCCAGGTTGGGAACAACCTTCCTGCTTTCAATTCTGGCCTATCTATCAGGACATTTGCTATCAGAAAATTTAGGCATCCCTGAGGCCCTTTTAATAAATGCCATTTCAGTAGGACCCATCTGACATTTTAAGACCAGAGGCTCACATGCTGTTAAGAAATGCCTTACAATCAGCCTAGTCCTTCACTTGCCCATGTGCAGAAACATCCCAGAGCATACTTCAACAGCAGGAGCATCTGAGCCTGGCACTGTGCCAGCTTTTGTCTCTAAGAAGCTCAAATTTAGGCCGTTTATTAGCTTTTCCATTTTTATTAGTGTTCCGGAGCAAAGTGTCTGCTGCTACGGTTATTGAATTTTCACTAAAACCTAAATACATGCATGACCCTTTTGTACTTTCATGTTCAAAAAGGTACAGACTTCCAGCTGCCATCTCCTGCCTCTTTCTGTATCTTTCCTTATTACAGGCTGTGGTCCAAAACCAATACAAATTAAATAAATACCCCCACTGAGAGCTGCACTTTGGAGAATTGTCTCGTTGCTGTATAGATGTGGGCTATCTCTAAACAGCACCAACATCTTGTATTTTATTTTATATTTGGGAGGGGGAAAAAATTAAAATCCAAATAGTACCCAGGAAGGAAGTGTTTGCAAGGGGGAATGTTTGATTTCGTTTTTCTCCCGGCATGCCCTCCTCTTTCATCCCATAATGACTCTCCGTAGCTAATTTGCCCTGAAAACCTGAAGGCAGAGATGTTTATTGATACAAAGCCGACATGCAACTTGGTTTCCAGAGACCACTGAAAGTGCTTAAATAGTAAATTTCACTTGATGTCTACTTATTAATGCAATTCCACTCTGAACATTTCTACAGAAAGTTTTGCCAGATGGGCGATAAGTCTTATGTTATGGATATGTATGGAAGAAGACATTTGGTTTCCGTCCTAAATGACTGATACAGACTGTCCCAGTGATTGCATTTTCCAGGGCAAATCACAGAATTTAACATCAATTACTTTTCCTTTGAGAAGTTTATGAAAAAAAGTTTGTTTTTCTTTTGTAAAAAGATCACTGAAATCTCATAGAAACATTTCATCCCTCTTTTTGTGCAAACAGAACACACTACTCTTGTCATTTTCCAAGAATAACTTTGGCCATGGTTTGTACAGAATCATCCTGTGCCCTGACACTACAAATCTGACTTCCCAGAAGATAATAAGTTTGATGTCAAATATAATACCCACGGACATTTGTTGTCTTAGAGCCACCCAGGATCTGATGTTGCTGGACAGAGAAGCAGGAACTCACATTTCCTTTATGCAGATCATGGAGAAATATAGCAGGAGGATACATGCACTCTACAAGGCTTTATGGTCCATCTATGGAACTAGAATAGGAAATCAATGGCTAAGTCCAGACTAGGGCACTGAATTCTTCCAAGTAATCATTTTTTCCTTCCTCTAGTCCCTGGCCCCTCCTCTACTGAAGTCTTAACATCTCCTTGCTCATTTAGAGCATAATTGAGACTCCACTTTTATTTCATCATCCTTCCCCTTTCATTGATCATTGCTAATTTTCTGGCTCAGCGCCATCTGGGGAATGGGTTTCCTAACCCCAGCAGAGGTGCAGTCAGAGTTACTGGGATGAAAATTGGCTTGTGCTTTGTCTGCCGAACCAAGTCAGCTGGTATGAGGAGCTGGCCAAGGACTCAGAGATCCCTTCCACCTCTCTGCCAGCCCACTCAGATTTAAAACAATATCTGCACCAGCTCCAGGAGCCTGCTGGCATCTCCAAGAACATGACTCCAATGTCTTCTCCCAAACACACAAAGGCACCAGCACAGTAAAAAAAACTGATCCCTTCCCCCACTGATACAAAAAGAGTGGGTAGCCAACTGCATCTGTACTTCCAAGTGGCCAGATGTGAGAATAGTACATCTGTCTCCAGTTTCTCTGTTCAAGCTCAATCACTGACTCTTCACTCATGCCTGAGAATACATGCCAAGGAGAGTTTCAGAACCACAGAATCTCTTCTTCCCTCCTCCAGATGAAGCAGGCTGAGGGAGGAAAAATGCATAGGGTGTCTGTGTCAAAGACTTGATCTTAGATATGTTTGAACTCATGAAGAAGGTAGCCAGACAGACAGAAAGGATCAAAAGGGAATGGTTCCCAATACAGTAACCCAGTAAAATGTCATACCATCCAGGAGAGGGAAAAATTGCAACTGTGAGAAATGTGATGAAATTGTCAAAATTATATAAAATCAGCCGCAAGTGTGAACCACAAGCCACACGTCTACTTGCTCTATCACAGAGTAAAACTTGCAACATTTCCAATCAAAATATGAAACAGAGGCAATGAAACCACAAGAAAAGACCTATCGAGGTGATATCCAAGTTATCTACATGCTTCCCACCCTCCCTGCTTTTCATTTTATACCCATGGCAGTGGAAGCCCAATACCAAAGCTTAGAGTCTAGATCTTGACTCTATTCAAAACTTTGAAAGCAGTAGTGTACTGGAGTCATCTTGTACAAGCTCACAAAAACCAACTGTTAAATTTTCAGGAAATTCTCAAGCTGATTAACTCATGTTTGTTAACTTAAAGTTACCCACCACAGTAATACACTATAGAAATTGGCAAATGCTATAAATCAGAGCTTTTTTCTTTCAGAGAGCACATTGTTAGCAATTTAGTAACAACACTGGTTGGAGAGCTCTTCTGAGATCAGTCAATATGGTATCTAGATTTATTCAATCAAATTCTCTTTCAGTGGTCCCAAACTTCTTAATGCCTTGATTTTCTGTCACCAGCAGGTGCCTTGCATTCCCATAAATGTCCAAAGGTGGAGGACAAGGGAAAGATCAAGCCTTACAGATGCACACTACTGATTCACTAGACCATGGTGGATCAGCTGTTTGAGTAGGTTTCCACATTAGGTTCCATTTAATCAAAGAGTTCTGCTGCTCTAAAAACTTAGTTTAATTCTGGGACTGCTTCTGTGGGTATCAGTCTGTTTAATTTCTCATAGAAGGATGACTTTAGCAAGGATGCACACTGAGTCCACAGAACTATAGGAGAAAGTCTGGCTTGCTGTGGATTCGTTTGACAAGTCCATTTCTCCTCTTTGCTGAAGAGAATGTGCTTGGTGGTCTGCTTCAAACAGCATTACTGGCTCTGAAGTTATGGCATTCAACTCTATGTCCATGGTCTAAATGGTTTCTTGAGGGAATATGGAGAATTTAGGAAATGGAAAGATGACATGGGCAAATGCCATTCCAATTTTTAAAATCATGGACTCCTGCTATGTCTGAAGATCTATTTATTTTCTGGATGATGTATGAGCCCTTGACAAAGGAACAGCATGAATCCACTTGGGAGGTTCTGTAGGAATAACCCATGAGCTGTGGCATCTGAGTCACACAGACCTGGATACAAATCCCAGCTCTCCCACTTGTTGTGCTAAGTAAAAAGATGGGAAATTTACTTAACCTTTCTGATCTTTTTTCCTCACCTATAAAATGGATCATAACAACACCTACTACATAAGATTTTGTAACAATTAAACAAGATAAACCATATGAAGCACTTAGCATCATATCATCCCAGATTAAGAACTCAATAAAGAGCAGATATTAGTATTATTATTTCCTCAGGTGATGCAACTAAATCAAGAGACCAGTGGAATGAAACAGACTTGGAATTTTCAGTTTCAACTTTGACCTAAGTTGAATCCATATTTGGGGCTAAGCTGGACATGGGATTCTAAGTCAGACTGCTGAGGAGACTGGGCTCACAGGGCAAATTTTGGAATAGACTAAAATCATCAGAAAATGATTTTGCACAACTCAATATAGATTGGAATTGTTAAATCTTTTTGATTTCAGTAAAAGAAGCAAAGCATATGCTGGAGAGGCTACAGTGGTCTATTCATCTCCTAGGACTCGACCAGGAACTCATGCCCCATTCCTCTAGGGAGGATGGTGAGGCTGAATTCACAAGACGCTGTGCACAAACACGCATGACCCCGAGAGAGAAAGGCCGGACTCCACTTATCATGAAGCCCAACACAGCTTTAATCGGTGGAGATAGCAAAGAATGACACCACTGTCTGGGACACTGCATGCTGGACATGGGCGTTTGCATTCTTGTAAGGAGCATCAAGGCAGGCAGAATTAGTGAGGTGTCTGTCCTACCACCATTCATGAGCAGCCAGTGCCAGGAAGACAGAAGGAGCCAGAGAGGAATAACTTAGCAACCTTCATTAAGTGGGAATGACACTTATTCCTAAACATGTGTAGGGTTCCCCAACAAAGTTGAGAAGACTTTTCAGGAGACCAGAAGCAGGGCCAGAGCCATTAAAACATGGGCGATTTTTGTTAATGTGATCTCGGGTTTAACCTCAACTTGGGAGTAACCTAGTTAAGTTCAGGCTACATATTTTATTTTTTAAAAAATAAAGAATAACACAGGAATCCATTTGACAAATAATTTTGAGATGTCCTGGTGAAGAGGTGGGAAAATATGAGCAGGTTGCTGGTGCTCTGAGCTGGGTCCATGATTGGCTGAATGTGAAAGGAAGGTCTCCCCCTGCTGCATAATGAGAATCACCTGGAGAACTTCAATGAACACCCTATTGCCCTGCCCCACACTTGGTGATTTTTATCTATTTAATCTGGGATAAAGCTGAACACTGAGCATGTCACACTGTCAAGTAGTCAGGACTGAGGACCAGTGGACTATAGGAAAGCTCCCAGCAGAGGTCACAAGCCTCTCTCCTCAGTTCTCATTTGTTCAGTGGCTTTGATGAGACCTCAGGGTTTGAGGTTGAAATATTAGATAACCAGGGATCTCAGAAAAGATCCCTAACAGGCTAACTAATGGTATCTAAACCAACCAGATCTACTTTCATTCTGCTTTCCAAAGGAGAGGTTCCTTGTCAGAGTATGTGTTCACTAAGAGAGTGAACAAGCAGTCTTTGTACTCTCCCTGATTACAAAGCACTTGCCACCTCTCTCCACACCATAATATGTGTACATATGTACATATACAAGTTAGGATCAAAGAACCCAAGTGACTCACCTAAAGTTATTCAAATATACAGCAGCCCACAAGTCCAACCCTGCAAGAAATTCTAGGTCTTAAATCAGATCCTCTTACTCTAGGCCTCCTGACTCCACAGTTCCATGGCTACCTTTCCTGTCTCACAAGATTCTCCAAAGAAAATACATGGGTAGCAAACAGGCCACAGGACCTCTGAGGATGCTGCCAGCCCTGAATGTCTTTGCTGCCACTGAGGCTGAGGTTGCCCCCAGGGACCCACTGTCTCCAGGGCCAGGGTCCCACCAAGTCATGCCCACTTCCTGAAGCCTCCTCTCAGGAAGGAAATCCCAGTCATCATAAAAGGGAAAAAGGAAATAAAATCTTAATAAGATTTCATAGATGATATAAAATCTCTACAACTCTGGGTGACAGACACTAAAAAAGATCATTTAGAGAGAAAACGCTTTCTAAGACTTCCTGTGGAATTGGTTGTCGAAGGCACTAGGATGGTGGTCATATATAATGTTGTCACGGGAGGCAGTGCCAGCTGAGCCTGGGCTGAATGGGATGTGGGATCCAGGGAGAGTAACTTGGCTCCTAGAGGAAACTTACAGAGTCAAGAGATAAAGCCAAGACAAAGTCCGGTCTGCCTCTTACCCTCCTCCACATCCTTCAAGGCTTGGCTCTTCTGCTGCTTCTCCTGGAACCTTCCCTGACCTCAAAACAGATTAAGCTCTCTACTTCCTCACCAGTACTTTGGGATATATATTTCTTATCCAGAGTTTCTCAGAATGTGCCTGTGGAATATTATCATGGTTATCAACTGTGCAAAGAGGTTCCTAAGATAAGACCCATTCCTAGAAGTGACAGCTCAGTATGTATTTCTGGAGTGGACCCAGACATCTGCATCTCTAACAAGCCACATGGACAAAAGTGGCATTCCACCTGAGACATGATGACAATAAGGAGCCTGTCTTGTGAAGATCTGGGAGCAGTGTGGTCCAGACAAAGAATGAATAACCCAAAGGCCCTGAGATGGAAAAGGAGTTTGGAAAGTCTAAGGAACAACCTAGGAAACAGCATGGTAAAAGAGAAATGGGTGAAGGCAAGGTGGTAGGAGTTGAGGTTGTCAGTAATCTCTCAGGAACTAGGTTTGAAGTGGGTGGAGTTTAGACCTTATTCCACGTTGAATGAAAAGCCATTAAAAGCCTTTCTTGAAGACTGAATTATTGGTTCCAATTCTTTATTCCACTGTAATAAATTATATATCCACACCTTTGCCATGGCCTAATGGTGACAGACTATATCTCTTCTCTCCTTGACTTTGGACTTCACTACATTGCTTGCTTTGAGCAATGGGATAGTAGTGGACATGTTGGGAGCTGAGGCTTGGAAAGTTCTTGCACAAATAAGTTTTCCCTCTAGTGTTCCTCTCTTTTCACCTTAAGCCTTGGGTAGTCACTGGTCCAGAGAGGATGAAAAATGTGCTGAGCAGACCTAGGCCAGCAGGCTGGAGCCAAATCCCATCCAGTTCACCTAAGCCTTAGCCAAGCCTCAGATACATAAGCAAGAAATAAATGCTTGTAGCTGGATAGCACTGAATTTTAGGGTGACTTGTTATATAGAAACGCTGTAAAAGTAATTCTCTAATACTTTAAGCAGAGGAATGTTTTGTTTTGATATTATTGTCATTATCATCATTATTATAATTGTGTGAAGACCACTCTGGAAGCTATGAGGAGACTGAATTGGGAAAGGCAGAAGTGGAAACTCAAAAATGAGTTGCAGGTCCTGTGCAGTTGTCTGGACCACACCCCTCAGTGGTTTAGAATATGTGGTGATAGTGCAGGGATGGCACGTGAAGTCAATAGGGTCTGGAAACTGCCAGGACTTGCTGCTAGACTGAATTTGAGGTTGTGAGGTCAGGATAATGTCGTAAAATTCAGGAGGATGCACATGTTGGAAGTGGTACGACCTGCTGACTCTGGACATAGAAGGAAAAAGGAGAAATCAAAGATAGATGAGTGTCTTCTAAATTTTTGTCTCCTGTAACTAAGTGCATGGTGGTGCTATTCACCAAAAGAGGGAAGACCTAGGAGAAGGAAGGTTGATGTTTAAAGGTGGAGGGGACAAGGAAACCAGTAGCCCCATTTGGCCGTGATAAGTTTAAAGTGTCCATTAGACATCCAGGCATACGTATCAAGTGGGCAGATGGATCTATGGCTTCAACATTAGGTGGAGCATCACAGCTAGAGTTATAAATGAATGAACCAACATTTGATGGAATGACTTTGTTCAGGATGTTCTCTTTGCCATCTCTTCACTGCCCACTTAGCTCCTGCTTCTCTTTTAAGGTTCAGTTCAAATGTCATCTCCAGACAGAGTTCATCATTCTTACCTCTGTGTTCCCAGAGTTCACATATTACAGCATAGCTTGCCTTTGTTGCTAGACAGTAAGGTCTGGGAATCACTGTCTTCCCAGCACCTATCAGAATGCTTGGCACCTGGAAGATGCTCAGTAATATCAGCTTCCTTCCTTAAGGCATGGGGCTGGTGCTTTAGAAGCCATGTTTGATTTTAAAGACTCAACAGCACAGTGGATATGATGTCATTCCATTTTGAAGGTAATCAAACTGAGGCCCAAGGTTACCCTGTCCAAAGGTTCTGCAAGTGGAAACAGTGGATTTGTGTGATTTTTGCTGCTGGGGCTCTTGCCATGTTGTCTCTGCCCCATTCCTGCCTCCTTATCCCCTCCTCCCACTTCTTGCAGCCCTCCTCCTCTCTGGCAGGGATCCCACACTGCCTGCGCCTCCACACAGGATGTGCTTCCTGAGGTTCCTGGTCCAGATGGCCCGAGGAAGCTGCTCCTCATAAATCACCAGGCCTTGCGGAGCTGTGCTCAGCCACTTTCTCCTCTCAATCTCCCCAGGTCCCGGTGCGTGGGCCCCATCTGCCCAGTCAGCAGAGCCACTCCTCCCGCCCGGGGAGCATCTGCATGGTCCCCCTCCCCACCAAGGCCAGAAACCATGGAACAGATTCCTAGAAGCTAATGAGGGGGCTCACAGACCATCTCTGTCAGAGACTCAGAGGTGACCCGATGGTATGGGCAGGAAACAGGAAGGGCAATGTTTAAAAATTTACTCCAGGTCAAGATGCAAATTACTATTGAATCTACCTGCCAGCCAAGACTCATCACCCCTGAATACTCAAGTCCCTTTTCTCCCTAAGATACCATGCCACAGTGCAAATAAATGCTTGTCCCCACAGAGTTCCCAAATACCTTTCCAGTCATAGAGTAGCAGCTTCAGTGACAATCCACCTGAGGTCCGGGACACCTTGGACACATCAATTACCTTCTCTGAACTTTCATTTGTTTCATTTGCAAATTGTAGGTGCTACTTGCCTCACAGCATTGCACATGGTGAGTAGGAACTTGGTAGGAATAGAAACACAAGACACCTCAGGGTATTGTACCCTTCAAAAATCAGGCAGAATTGAAGACAACAGTGGCTTTGGCCCTTCCTTTCTATTCCATCAGCATCATCGCCTTCATATTACCAGAGCACGGATTGTTCTGCTATGTCATTTCCCTGTCTAAAAACCTTTTAGGGTCCCCCAGTTCTTTGGACAATAATTATTCATATGCTCTAGTCTGTAACTTTGAAAAACACAATTTAGAGCAGCATGCTTGGAGAGTATGACAAAGTTGGCCAGCTGCTCACCAGAGTCATGCTCCCATTCCACAGATCACAGTTGCTGGACCATGATTAACCTGGTAGAATATTTCTCAGTCCCTCTTGAACTAGGTGGAACCACATGACTACTTCCCAATCCTGGAACTGAATGAAAGTGATATGCATCTCCTCAACAGGCAGAGGTGTTTAACAATAAGATGCCCTCTTTCCACCTTTTTTCTGCCTGTCTGGTAGCTGGGAAAAAAAAGAACTGTAAGCCCCAAGGAGATGATGGAGACACAACATGGAAGGTGCCTCAATTCACGAATGACCCTGTAGAATAGAGACCCAGCACTACCAACTAAGAACTTATATACTGGACCTCACTTGCAGAAAAATTATTTTAAGCCAGTAATATTTTAGAGTTTACCTATTATAGCAAGTAGCATTATCATTACCCTAACTTATACAAAGGAGTGCAAGGATTCAAAATAGTGTGAAACAAGTTGTCTATAAAGGCACACAGTTTTATCTATTTAATGGAGACCTTACAGTTCTATCCAGCAGCTTGAGTAGACTTAGTGTCCTGGCCTTGCCCTCTTATATACTACTGAACAACAATCTTGACTCTTCTACTAAATATGTCCTTTTACATCTTGACACATGACCCATGCACACACTGCTAGCATTAGCCTGATTTCCACCTGGGAAGCCACATTCTCAGTCTCTGGGTTCCAAAAAAGGTAGCAGATGACCTAAGCCTGACCAATCAAACTTTCACACCCACTGGTGGCAGTGATTGGACTAGGTGAGGACACATGACCTCTACAAGTAGCATCAGCCATCATGACAAATAAAAAGACTTTGTCAGCATGTACTGTGGGAACACAATTCATCTTTCCTGCTAGCTTTAACCCTGGAAAAATTCTGACAACCACCTTGCAACTATAAGGGGAGAAAGAACCTAAGGGTGAATACTGCCAATGTGACAAAAGACAAGACCTAAAGAGGGGGAGAACAATCCTGACTATCTTGAACCATAGTCTTTTCACATGTAAATCAATACATTCCTTTTTTTCCTAACCACAAATCAGACTGTATTTTCTGACCCTTGCAACCAAACAATTCTGACTGGAACTCATCTAGGATACCATTTGGCAGACCACCTTTGGAAGATTAGGAGCACCCTGGGGGTAAGCCTCTGGTTGGCAGGATGTGATTTAAACTCAAAGTCCTGTACAGCCAACTCTCCAGATCCTTCCTCACCTCTCCATTCACTTCTCCCATACTATCTTTGTAGTATCCACACCAACTATGCTGAATTTCCAGAAAACAATGAACCTTCTCAAACTCCTCATCTCTCCCATTTGTTTCCTTACCCTTCATCTTTGCACAACTATCCTTAACTCTCTTTTCAGCTTCCCCAAACCTCACCTCCTCTGTAAATTCTTCTCTGAATAAATTTCCTTAATTAATAAAATTGCCCTTCTCTCTCTTTTTTTGGTTTAAATCTATGTTAGTTCTCTACTAAATTAGATTTAGCCTTTTAAAAAATGACCCAATCCTGAGTTCAATCCCCGGTACAAAAAAAAAAAATGACCCAAGAAGCCTTGGCCCACTTTCAGCATGAGGTCTTACTGAAACCACATCAGGAAGGAACATACCACCACAGACTTCCAGGGAAGAGGAAACTTAAACCCACCTCAGAAGACCAGAAGAATAAAGAAAAAGAGCATCAGTAACTTGTTCCTAAGGGCTGAGCCTGAGAAACACTTAGGAGAGCCAATTGCTAAAATAATAATAATAATAATAATAATAATAATAATAATAATGATAATGGTAATAATATTCACACAGAAGAAGCCTTTTCTTCATGAGGAAATTGACTCAGACCCTCATCTTCCTGTTCTCATCCTACATCCTTTCATCCTCCACTCCTACTACTCTGGTTTCTTGCTATTCCTCGAGCAATGAGATGTATTCTACTTCAACATCTATATTTGCTATATATTGCTGTGTAACAAATAACCCCAGCATGTAGCTGATTAAAACAATAACATTTTTTAACCCCACAGAATTCCTGTGGATCAGGAATTTGGAAGCAACTTAGCTAAGTGATTCTGCCCCAAGGTCCCTCCTAAGATTGTAGTCAAGGTGTCAGTGCAGTGCTAGTTATCTAAAGAATGGAGGATCTGCTTCCAAGGTGGCTCATTCACAAACCTCACAAGTTAGCACTGACTGTTGACTGGAGCCTCCATTCCTATCCAGGTTGACTTCTCCATAGAGCTGCTCAAGTGAGCTCACAGCATAGTGGCCAACATACCATAGACCAAGTGATTCAAGAGATGGTAAAGTCAGAGCTAGAGTCTCTGACCTATACAAAGAATCCACATTCCCACAATAAATATGCTTGTCTAACAAATCATCCAAGTCACTATAGGAAGGCACACACAAGTGTGTGGATGCTGGGATCATCATGAGCCTTCTTGGAGGCAGAGTGCCACTATTGCTTCATACTTCATCATTTTCTCTGATATAGTTTCCCCAATTGTCCCCATAGCTTTCTTTCTTATACCCTTCAAATCTTTACTCTGTTGGGAGCAATGCTACATAATTCTAGGGAAAAATCATTTGAGTAGGCCTAGTTCTCCTGCCTACAGGCCAGCAATAACACTCCAAGACATACTTCCATTTTGGCCTCAGGTCACAAGGGAGATCTCAATGATCCCATGATGCTGTAATCCTCCAGGACAAGACCACACCTGTGGGAGACGCCCTGGGAGGAACTAAATCTTCATCTGCATAGTTCCTCATTGTTCTTAGATTTCCGCCGTCCCCACCCAGTCTTTTGTTACACCTTGTTCATCCCAATATGATACTGAAATCTACATTATTCATTTGTTACATTTGTTTCTTTGGATGTACTAAATAAAAGGTGCTGCAAGCTAGGGCTTCTTGTCTTTGCTGCCCAGAGCAGCACTGATCAGACCCAAAGCTCAGCTTCTTCTCAGTCCCATTTGTCTACCTTTCCTGTAATTCGCCGTGTGCTTCCGTGGCTCGCAGGAGACCAGGACTCACTGCAGAGGTTCTGGTAACATCCCCTTCCCCTGTTCCCTACATTACTCAAATGTCACTTTTTCCAAAGACCGTCCTTTAAAAAATTACAACACTTCCTCCTAACCCCGAGCATCTCTAGTTTCCTTTCCTAGATTATTTTTCTTCATAGCATTTATCACCAAGAAAACATATACTGTTCTGTTTTTTAATTTTAAATTTATAGAAAAAAAGGCAAAGTAGTACAGAACTCCCATATACTCTTCACCCAGATTCTCCTAATGGTTTTTCTGGACGGTTTGTTGTTGTTGTTGCATTGTGTTGTGTTGTATTGTGTGTTGTGTTTCCTTGGCTTCCCCTATTCAAATATAAGCTCCATAAAAAAAGGTTTTGTCTATTTTCTTCACTGATACATCTCCAGTGCTGAAAATATTGCCTCACTTACAGTAAGTGTCCAATAAATATTTGTTGGATGAATGAAAAGACTATTATAACAGCTCAAAGAAAAGCCATCACTGGCCTGTGGACCTTGAAGTTCTTAACAGAACCACAGAAGGTGTTTAACATTGACTGACCCATGAGACTTGGATGATTTAAAACTCACCTAGAAAAGTTTATGGGTGAGAGAGTGAAAATCTAATTTATTATAAAACAATACATTAAAACAACAAATCACATTTATCCTTTGTTCTTTTTGGTATGGTTTGTCTTATTATTGATAAAGCAAATCAACTTTGTGTCTGTGTCAATAAATCTATCTCCATTTATACACAACACTGTTGCAGTGTTTGCCTGGACGAGACTTAACTAGACTAAGTAGTGCTGAGCACAGAGAAGGGATCACATCTGTACAGTCCTTAAGAATAACACACTCTGAAATTTCTCACTCTGTTGGAGTAATCCCCAGTTCCCTGCTGAGATTTTCCTTGTAGAGCTAGGTGCCCATCTAGAAGGCTTCTCTTCTATATTTTTATGCACTTCGAAAACCATCCCAACAACACAATCACAGGATGCATACTTTGCTCCTGTGGGTCACCTCCACCTCTACTCAATAAGCCTTGGTGAATTCTCCCTGGTGGATTGATGTCCACCGTGGGGCTCTGAGCCCTTCCAGTCCCTGAAAGCCCTATTCACAGCTCCCTAAGAGGCTCTCACCCATCCAACACTGGGGCAATCGGCTGGGGTGGGACAGGAGGGTTTATCAAGCACCTGCCACCAGTCTGGCACTGGACCGGCATCATAGTTGAAAAATAAAAGGAGGAAAAGTGGTCTCAAGGGAAGCTTCCAGAGTCCAAAAATAATGGTTCCTACCCTGGGGACTGCTGTGAAGGTCAAATGAAGTGCCACAAAGTGTTTAGCATTCTGTACTTGGAAAATGCCCCTTTGTGATGGTTTAAAACAAGGATATTCTGCAGTTGAGAAAAGTAATGCAAAGAAAGGTAAAATGACATGACCAACATCACACCACTAACACGATGGAATTTGGATCCAGGTCTGTCTGGCCCTATGCCTCTGCAATATCCACATGTCAGTGTCACTCAAAGAATGCCACATAGACCCCTGTAACAGAATCCCTGGGGCAGCTGGCCTAAGAAGCCAAAGCCCAGGTCCTCTCCCAGAATTGGAGCTCTGGGGTGAGTTGTGCATCTGTCACCAACTCCCCTCAAGCCCTGACATGTATGATACTCTTCTGCCTCTCCTGAACCAAATGAAAGTAAGGTAGGTGCTTTTGCCCTTCATTTATTCAAATGCAAGTCATGGTGGCACGCTCTGAGGCTTTCTGGGGCTAAATAAGGCAGGTATCACCCCAAACCTACACACAGCCCAAGTCTTTGCATCAGGACTTCATGAGGCCAGGAAAGTGAATCTTGGGTCTCAAGGAAAACCATCTTTGGCTGGCAGAAAGGCAGCATGAATCAGAGAAGAGAAAATCCCACCTAATAATCAGCATAGGGCTTACTGGCTGCTTGGAAATGTCTAATCACGCCTCCCAGTGAAAACATTTGTCAAGGGACTTCGAATGCAAAGGAGACTTTTCTAAAGCATCTATCAACAGGATGATAGAACCAAGTCTAGGATATATGTACATCAAACAGATGAGCCTTGGGAGATACCTGGCAGAATATCTGGGGGACCTTTACAGCAACTCTGGTACAGACCAGGCAAGGGCTGCCTACCTTCCTCATACTAATGGGCCACAAAACCCCACCTGTGTCTCTGCTTCCCCTCTGAACCAGAAATAATCCCAGTTCTTCACCTACAGGTCCTCACCTGACTCACATGAAAACTAAAAGATAGTCTAGGCCCAATTGACATGTTGAGACTTTAAGGCTCAAAGAGTCACACAGCAGTGGTGGCAGAGCTGGGGTCCAAATTCAGTCTTAAATGACATTTTTGCCACACAGGCAAAGACCTGAGGGAGAAGCAGAGGTGCTATACGGTATGGCCAACAAGCCCTTTCCATGGACCAGAAAACTGCAACTTAGTCCAGGAGGCAACTGGCCCTTTCATCCCCGAACTCCACTCCTGTTTGGAAGTCACACAGACCCACACCCATTCCTGGTGCTGATTGGAACTGGAGCTTCATGCCACACAAAGGCACAAAGGGGACTAGATGAAATTTACTCTTTATCCTTAAAAGTTTGATGCTTTAAAGAGAGATCCCTACTTTATTATTCTCTGTGGCTGCTGTAACAAATTGCCACAGACTTGGTAGTTTAAAGCAACACAAATTTTGTATATTTTTCAGGAAGTGAGAAGCTCTGGCCCCAGGCTCACCATTCAAGTTCAGCTCTCAACTTCTGGTTCACCCTAAAGATTTCCAGTTGTACCAGCCTCCCAAATTCCCTGTCTCATCCCTCTCAGCACTTGACTGGGCAAAGTTCTTGCATATTTTTTGATAGACTGAGAAGGAGTACAAAGTATTCCCATGTATGCCCTGACCTACAAGCCCAACTTTCCCCACTACTGACATCTGGCACCAGAATACTACTTAGGTTACAACTAATGAAGTACATTGCTCCATCATTATCACCCAGAATCCATACTGTGCAGTAAGGTGTTGTACATTCTATGGATTTTGACAAATGTACAATGGCCCATATCCACCATACAGTATCATACAGCGAAGTTTCACTGCCCTAAGATTCCTCTGTTCGCCATCTCTGCCCAACTCCAAACCTCTTACAACCACTGATCTTTTCTACTCTTTCCATAATTTTGCCTTGTCCAGAATATTATATGGTTAGAAGGATAGAGTACATGGCCTTTTCAGATTGCCTTCTTTCACCTAGCAATATGCATTTAAATTTCCTCTTTATCTTTTCATGGCTCAAGGGCCCATTTTTAGTGCTACATGATATTCTATTGTCTGGATGTGCCAGTTTGTTTATCCATTCATTTAATGAAGGACACAGGGGTTACTTACAAGTGTTGGCAATTATGAATAAAGTTGTTTTTCCATGTATTTTTAAACCTCCATTATTGTTGTCATTGTTGCTCCTGTTGTTAATGTAAATTAACAGTAAGAGAAAGGTTCTTAATCTCTGCTACCCCAAGTATTCTGGGAGTGGGTAGCCTTTCTGGGGATTGAACCCAAGGCCTTCATATTGAGCTACATCCCCAGCCCAAGCTTGGCTCCATCTTGTGATCCTTCTGCCTCAGCCTTCAAGTTGCTGGATTATAGGCATGTGACACTGCACCCAGCCCAATGATTGTTTCATCTTATATCTTTTCTAAAAGCAAGACCATACTTCATTCTGTGCTTTATTTTTCACTTAATCAGTTGTGGAATATCTCACCTATCTAGAAGACATGGTCCAATTCACTTGTAGCAGCTGTGTGGGGCTCCTGGATGGCTGTATAGGGGCTAATTCAACCAGATCCCTTTGGATGGACATGCAGATTGCTCCAGATGATTTCCACCTGCAGAATTTTGAAAGATAGGCATCTCCACACCCTCAGCCCACCCCCACAGGGAGACAGAGGGAATCTTAAGGGAAGAAGCACTGGTCTCCAGGAGCCAAGAAGGTTCAACAGTGTGCTCAGGTTAGTGATGAAGAGTTCGTTCTCAAAACCTTTACCTGACTTCAGGCATTGCCAGGATACTAGGGGTGGGCCAGCAGCAGGAAAACCCAAAAGTCACCCAAATTGCTGTTTATCTGATGTGTGTGTTATCCTGATGCCTCAGCTCATTCTCAGTTCCCCTAACACAGCCCTGCAAATAGCTTCTGTTAATCCCAGAATCCCAACATAGTTAGTTACTGAGGACCCAAAGATGGATCAATTCCCCCAACCAGAGGGGTGGCCCAGTCACCCCACCCTGTACTCTAAAGGATCTGACTGTTATTTGAAAATCAGCTGACTCCCACTAATCAGAGATCTCAAAATCACCAATGGTTTCTGCATTGGGGTTTTGCTGCCTTTTTTAAAATTTAAAAATAATATAGGCCCCTGATTTAAAACCCATTCAAACTGGAGAGAAATGAAGAAGCCCTCAGACCCTCAGACTCACTCTCCAAAGGCAATTTACTGTACCTTTCTAGGACTGCTTCTCGGACTCTTACATATATTTCCCATTGATTCTGGAGGTTTGTGAATGCACATGTGCACATATACAATAACTGTTTTGCTTGCTACCTTCATTTGATTTTGTTTGTTTGTCCTTTGTTTACATTTTTGTTTTGCAATATTGAGAATTGAATCCAGGGCCTTCCCACCACACCGTATTCACCGTCCCTTGCCCATTTTTAGACAGAGTTTCACTCAATCACCAGTTTGCCCAGGCTGGGCTTGAACTTGTGATCCTCCTGCTTCAGCCTTCCAGATTTCTGGGATTACAGTATGCACCTTCATGCCTAGCTTGCTCACTCCCATTTATAACCATTCTCTATGCATCAGATACTTTCAAAAACATGGCCCAACTTTATAAACACAGTATTCCAGGGCCTAGACCAAGGATTACTGTCCCTACTTGATAGATGAGTAAATTGAGGCTCAGAGAGGCTAAGCCACTTGGCCATGCTCACAAGCAACACTGGAATTCAGAGACCATGATTTTACAGTAACTTGCCTGAAAAGAAACGTGGCTGAGAAAACTGCTCCATATCCTTGAAGCCAATTTCCAAGGATGCCTAACCGGGGGCGGGGGATGAAGTTATCCTTCAACATCCAATAAATGTGCAGCACCCACTGGGTTCTAGGCTGTTTTTCCCTTGGTACCTCAGGACTGTCCCATGTAAGAGTTGTTCCCAGGAACATTCCTCAACCCAGAAAGGTGACCTGAATGATGGCATCAGAGGCAGGGAGGGGTGAGGTATTGGCTTCAGTGAGTCTGCAGAGGGGCTCAGGGATGAGACCCACAAAGTGGCTCCCTTCCCATTATTTCTTCCTTTCAAATAAATGCTCATAGCAGATCTATCTGGGTCACAGGACCAAAATAAACATCATTTGAATAATGACGGCCTTGGAGGATGGACAGGAAAATTACCCCCTGGAAGAAGCAGATCTGAGCATGTCATCAGAGGCACCCACAGGGCGTTTCAGCACCTCCGTGCCTCCTAGCAGCACTCACACTCACCCTAGCCCTTGGCTCAGTGCTGGGGAGAGGGAGAGAGCAAGACACAGATGGAAGGAGTGTAGGCCACAAACCAACATGTCAGTGGCTTCGCTGTGGCTCTGTTGTGGTCAGGGTTTGCAAGGGAATAGATTTAATACAGGACACATAATTTATAGGATTATTTTATAATAGTCACCCAAAAAGTCAAAAGCAAAGGAGTGCAAGAGATCTAGCCGCACACTAGAGACCCAAAGAATCCAGTCAAGGGCCTGGATCCCAGGGCAAAGTACCATACAAGTCCAGCTTAAGGCCTAGAGCCCAAGGCAATGTCCTCTATGAGTCCAGCCAGTGGCCTAGAGCCCACGGCAATGTCTCACACCTGTCTGTATTGAAGATCTGCACTAAGAAGGTCCAAAGGTCAATGGTGGAAGCCAGAAAATCTGCACCAGGTAGGGTGAAGGATTTGTGCCACCAGGCTGAAGAATCTAAATTGTAGCCAGGAAGTGATGCTCACAGTGAAGAATCAGAGCTCCCCTGACAAGAACAGCAGCCATTCCCAGTGACAGTAAGGCCCTGAGTTCCTCTGACAAGAGAACAGCCAAGTTCACAGCCTGAAAACCAACCATAGAAAGTTTCTCGTAGAAAATCAGCAGCCAACTGTCTTCTCCCCCAGTTCTCTCTTTATGCTGTTGACAACAATCTTTAGGTGGGTCTTCCATCCTCAAACCATGCTGATTCAGTTCAGCTGAGCATACCAAGTTGACCATTAGTTAATTCACCACAGCCTTCTAAAAGAAGCAGAATTTGAATCTAGGACTCTCCAACCTCTCCCCTCCATCCCTGCTTATGAGAGCCATTTGGAGCTATGATGTACCTCAGAGGGAACCTGGTGTCCCCACGGCAATAAGTGGGCCCCATCTCTAGCAACAGGGTGGTTCACCTGAGCCAACCACATTATGGCCAATCCCATGTGTGGCTGGCATCAGATGTGATGTTACTTTCCAGATCACAGGGCATAGCCAGTGGTAGGCAGTGTGGTGCCTGGCCAAGAACAGCCCCTGGACCAGACATCTAGACTCGAGCCCCAGCTCTGCCACTTGCTAGTTAGTCAATACTCTTTATCTTATTGGTCGTCACTTCCTGAGCGTTTGGTCCCTGCCAGGCCCTCTGCTTGGTGCCTTATAAGCAACATTTCATTTTAACACAATAAACTAACAGGTCCTATTATTTTCTCCACTTAACACATGAGAAAACTGAGGGTCAGACCTAAACTTAGGCCTTTTTGTCTCCAAAGTTCATGGCACAAACTCTAAACCACTGGATTATATAGCTGTTGGACGAACGAGCCAGTACCATAGGCCAGGAAATCCAAATGCAACTCCCAGCCCTGCCCTTTCCTAAATCTACCTGGGGAAATGATCAGATGTCTCCAAGCCTCTGCTTCCTCATCTGTAAAATGGGTAAGTGTGATCCCATAAGGGTCAGATGAGATATATTTAAATGGGGAAGCACAATAGGAGCAGATGCCTCTGCCCCTCCTACTTCTCTCTGCTTCCCACACTGGCCAGGCTTGAGTTGTGCTGGCCGAATGGACCAGGCGCGGGCATTTTCCCCTCTTGCTGAGCAATGCAGATCCCACTGAACCTTCCCACTCCCTTTGTGCATATTTTTCATGACCTGCTGCCAACAGCTTTTTGCTGGGCGGCTGCCACCATTTACCCAGCATAAGAAAACTGCCTTTCTTCCCCCATTTAGGGTCTGGTTTTAATTTCTACAGTATTCTCTTTAATAACAATGCCTAATTAAAACATCTGTTAAAAAGTCTGTAACATTAACTTTACAGGGAGAATTTAATAGAATTATATTGGAATTGCAGGCATTTAACGGGTTTCCTAATTAGGCTTTTCTTTAAAAAAAAAAAAAAAGAGAGAGAGGGGAAGAGAAAGAAAGAAACAGTCCACAAATTAAAATCCAGCCTCTTTTTTATGATAACATAGGCTGATGGTCCAGTAGCTGGAGAGGCTGGAAAGGAGAAGGAGCCTAACTAAGCCAGACTAATAAAATCTGTGCGATGGTGAAGAGAGTGAAGAGAGGGAGGGAAGCTGCCTTTCGTGATGGTGTCATCCTAGGAACTCTCCCTTTGTAATCTCATCTATAGCCTGAAAATAACCAGGGAAAGTATTTTTATCCCCTCTTAACTGATGAAGAAACTGAGGCAGAGAGGAAAGTAATTGGCTCAGAAATCACACAACGCACAGTCAGAAAGTGGCAGATTCTTCAAAATATATGCTCTTTCCACTGCTCCACACCACTGCCAAGCTCTGCATTGTAAGAGTGTTCTAGAGCCCTCTGCAGGGTCTTCGGTCTCCTCCCATGACCATTCTAGGTCCAGTCTAGGTTTCTTGTGGCAAGGTCATAGCAGCTTGGGAGTCCTGCCTAAACTGCCCTGACCCTGCCTGTTTCCCTACAGGCCATCAGCACCAAGCCAGGGCATGTGATAGGGTGGGTGCACAGCCCAGTGCCAGCTAGGAGTGCCAGCACTCCACAAGGGAGGGATCAAGAGAGAAATGTCCAAAGTAATCCATAGAGGCTGGTCCCTGGGGCAATGATGTAGGCATCTGCTGGAGCCTGTGAGAAATGCAGATGTTTCAATCTCACCCAGATTACCAAGTCAGGTTCTGAGGCAGGGCCCTGCACTCTGTGTGCCATTAATGTTTGAGAACCACTGATCTAAAGAATAGGAGAGCCCTTTGTCCTCTGACAGGTGCCCTGGTCCCTCCCAAGCTCAGACCTCAGAGCTCTGACACCTGAGGGGCAGCCTCACCCTCAACCATTGTCCCTAGCCCAATCCCTGCCCAAGGGCCATGGGATAAACCCCAAGGAGAGCTCCTGACTGGGGGCTGGCCAGCTAGTTACAGGAAATAGGGGAGGGATCACCACCTCCAATAATGAGGAAGACCAATCCCAATGACATTCCTGCCACTTCCTAAAGATCCCTTGTCCCTTTTCAGCCAAGCCTGAGCCTCAGGAGTGGCCCCCAGATAGGGACGTGAGAAGTACAGACTGGCTCAGGCTACTCAAGATAGGGCTGAACCCTTTCTAGAAGGATTTAGGTAGAAACGCCCAAGTTCAAGGAAAGGGAGTTGTCTCTAGCTATGAGTTTCAGATTTCAGCATCCCCCTATCTGCTTTAACTCCCTGCCCCGTGGACCCACCAACAAAGAGCTGATAAAAGATGCCAAGCCCTGGGGTGGATTTAAAGACAGTTCAGTCCTAACCTAGATGCTCTCAGTTTTCAGTTTGAGCAGAAGTAAGAGACAGACAGACAGGCAGACAGATAGACAATTCCCATAGCAGGTTTTCTGGGCCCTCACACATGATGTCTTTGGGCCCATCCCATATGGCTGTGTGAATGGTTTGTCTTTGTCCCAGTGAAGGAGGCAGTGGAGTGCAATGGATAGGGCAGGGATTTGGATAGAGAGAGAGTTTAAAACCGGACTCAACCACACCCTGGCTACATAATCTAAGCCAAGTGACATTTTCTTGCTTAGCCTGTTTCTCATTCTGTAAATGTTCAAGGAATAAGGCTATCCCAGAATCTACCTGGCTTTAAGTCCACAAAGGAAACAGAATGAATGAAGACAGATGGCTAGTGTCCTCCTTCACTGTAGGGCCCAGAGCAAGCAGCTACCAGCCAGGAAATGGAGTGTGGCCTTCTCTGCTAAAACAAACCTGAACTCTGCATTCGAAGTCTAGAGAGAACTTCTCTGTAAAGAGTAGCTCATAGACTGCCCAGACCCATCTTTGTACCCTGGCTCTCTCTGCCTCTTTAGGGATTCCCTTTGGATTCCTGCTCCCATGCTAAGTAGACACCCAGCCCTGTTGTCCCTCTCCTTTGTTCTTCTAGACTGGAAGTTCTAGTTCTTCTAGACTCAGCTTCTTTGATCTACTTAGGAATTCTGAAAAGGCTTTCTTAAATACCAAATGTGGCACCAGAAAACAAGAAGGGGAGTCCAACTGGAGTCCAACTGCTCTGCCTCTTACTAGCGGGGTGACTCAAACTGTCTCTGAGCCTCAATTTCCTCATCCATCAAGTGGGAACATTAAAAAGATGCCTACTTCTGGGGTTGCTATAAGGACTAAAGAAGTTAATATTTGCAATGCACTTAGAAGTGTGGCTAGCACACAGGAAATGCTGTGAAAGTCTTTTTTCAATATAATAAAGGGAGGCATGAGTCCACATCTGAACTCTGAAATATCACTGCTTGCAGATTCTCAGGCCTTAAAGGGGCCACCCCCTCCCCATCTCCATCCCAGTCCCCAGGACCTGGTGCAGCATGGCTATCCCTGGCTAGAGTCGTCCCTGCTCACATAGCTGGCCACTTACATGGGCCTATGCAAGACCCTCATGGGAAGGAAGTGGGAAGCCCCCACAGGGTCCCCGGTGGCCACTTGGGGAGGGCTGGAATTCACAGTTCAGTGCGTGGGCAGATTCAATGGGACAATCTCCTGTGTGATGGCTTCCTCTATTCAATTACTACTAAAATTCATCAAACGGAACTGAGAGGTTTTAATGCTGGTAATTGTGGTGCAAAATGCTCTATAATTGGTCTCACAAATGAAAGTGGGGAGAACGCCACTGACAATGAAGCTGCCTTGCCCAGGAACATTCCAAGAGGGATGGTTCCCATGTGCTTCCTGGGAAACAGCTGGGCTTCCTCCCCTGTCTGAGACCCCCACCCATGAGACCTCCCCAGAGGGGGCTCAGGTGCCTCTGTCCCTGATGTTCTGCAGCACAGCAATGGGTGTATGCTGGACACTCCTGCAGAGCCTCTGGCCTGCTCATCCTGGATCCCTCAGCTGTAGGAAGCCTGGTGCACTGCCTGGAGAGGCCATTTATTCCTCACTGCCTTAGCTGCAGGTCAGTTCACATGCTTGAGCCTTTGCTCCTACCAGTCCCTCTCCCTGGATTCTGTTCCCCAACTTCCCATTCACATTCACTTCTCATTTTATCTCTGTAGGTACCAGCTACAGGCAGCAATCTCTACCTTCTATTATAGTGCTATTATAGCCCAGCTCGGCAACTTATTTTACTACCATTAATAAATATGGCTACTCTAACAAGAAAGGGTAGAATTTAAGTTTTAAAAACCAGCAGCAAGATTTCTGCATGGGAGTTTGTCTGCCAATACAGCTGCCAACAATTCTCCCTACACACCCTGCTGCTCCTCCTGGCAAAAAAAAAGTCTATTTTCTCTCTCTTTGAATCTGGGCTGGTCTTGGGATGTGTTTTGATCAATAGAATGTTGCAGAAGTGACAATATTCCAGCTCCAGGTTGGCCTTAAAGAAGTCCTTCCACAGTGCAATGGTGACACCTATAATTCCAGCACTTTGGGAGGCTGAGAGAAGAGGACCACAAATTCTAGCCCAGCCCAGCAACCGAGTCACTTTGCAAGATCCTGTCTCAAAATAAAAAATAAAAAAGGGGCTGAACACATAGCTCAGTGCAAGGGCCCTAAGTTCAATCCCTAGTACCATAAAAAGGAGAAGGAGAAAGAGTTCTGCCAGCCCATACTGGAACCCCTCCCGCAGATGCCAACAGCCCTGCCAGACCACGCAGCACAGCAGAGGTGCCAGAGGGAACATGAAGGCCATGGTTATGAGCCCCAGAAGATAGAGCAGAAGTGAACAACAGAGAGGGCCTCTCTGAGGCTCTTCAATGGAAATTGAAGCCCACTGGGAAAGTAAAGAAAATCTCTTCAATAGAAGCACACTGGACCATAGCGGTTGAACCTTACAGAGTTTAATCCTGCAGGAGGTCAAGGACCTCAACTTGGATCTCACAGCCAGAAATCAGCCTGAATCTCAGTAGACTACAGCTGATTTGTTGAGACTTATCGACTTAGACCCTTGTACTGCTGCCCACATTGTCTACCAGGACAGCAGAGACATATCCTGAGCGAGAACTTTTTTTGTTGTTTTGTTTTGTTTTTATATATATATATTTTTCTTTTTTTCTCTCTCTCTTTCTCCCTCCTGGCTCTATATATCCCTCCCTCTTTCTTCCTGTTCCTGTCCCATTTTGAATTATTTGTCTCTCTCTCTCTCTGTCCTCTCTCCAACTGTCACTTTATAGGAAGGTAAATACAATTCCTAGCTTCCCTGTTGTTGTCAGTTTGTTCTGTAATTGTCTCTGTTCTTTCACTGTCTTTTCCTCCTGTCTTCAACAGATTCCCACAATTTATGTGATCTTCCCATGTCCTCTAGCCTCATCTCTAACCTTTTCTTCTTCCTCTATCTCTCTAGCCTTCCCTCCCCAAAGTGAAGAAACCCAACAGAAGAACAAAATCCTACAAGAAGTTAAAGAAAAGAAACAAATCACCTACAAAGGAAAGCCCATCAGAATCACAGCAGGCTTCTCAACACAAATCCTCAAGTCAAGGAGAGCCTGGAGTGAAGTATTTCAAGACCTAAAAAAAAATATCTTCCAACCTAGACTGTTGTATCCTGCAAAATTATCTTTCAAAATTGAAGGAGAAATTAGATATTTCCACAATAAGAACACCTGGGAAATTTCATGAACACCAAACCAGCATTCCAAGCAATTCTAAACAATATCCTAGAAAAAAAAAATGAAGATCATAACTCCTTGAGGCCCAACAGAGCAAAGCCAACCAGCAAGTCAAGAAACTAAAGGGAAAGGGGAGAAAATGAAAAACAAAAGAGCCAACAACAGTATAACATCATGACAAGGATGAATCAAAATTTATCAATTATAACCATCAATGTTAATGGCCTCAATTCACCAATCAAAAGAAATAGACTGGCAGAATGGATTAAGAAACAAAATCCAACAATATGCTGTATACAAGAAACACACCTAATTCAAAACAAATTCATAGGCTGAAAGTAAAAGGGTGGAAAACAGTTCTCCATGAGACAGGAACCTGGAAAAAAAGCAGGGATAGCAATTTTATTTGCAAAGTAGATTTCAAACCAAAACTAAGAGAAACAAAGATGGTCACTACATCCTTGTGAAGGGAACAATCCAAGCAGAAGAGATGACAATCATAATGTATATGCATCAAATACAAATGCCCTCAACTACAAAAAAACAAATATTAATGGACATGAAAAACCAAATAACCACTAATACAATTGTAGAGGGGGAGCTCAACACCCCACTGTCACAAATAGACAGATCATCTAGACAAAAAAGTCAACAAGAAATTCTAGAACTGAACCAAGCTTTTGAACAAATGGACTTAACAGATGTTTACAGAGTATTCCACCCTGCAAAATCAGAATATACATTCTTTTCAGCTGCACATGGGTCATTCTCCAAAATAGACCACATGCTAGCTCATTCGACGTGTTTAAGTAAATGTAAAAGAATTGAAGTTACCCCCTGTATATTATCAGACCATAGTGCAATAAAATTGGAGGTCAATAACATAAGAAACTGCAAAAACCCCATAAACACATGGAAATTGAATAACACTCTCCTGAACAACCAGTGGGTCACAGAGGAAATTAAAGAAGAAATTAGACAGTTTCTACAAGTGATAATGCCAAGACAACATACTAGAATCTATGGGACACAATGAAAGCAGTTCTATGAGGGAGATTCATAGCAGTGAATGCCCATATTAGGAAAACAGAGAGAGCTCAAATAAACAACCTAATGGTGAACTTCAAGCTCCTAGAAAAAGAAGAGCATAACAAACCTGAAGCTCATACAAGAGAGGAAATTATAAAGGTCGGAGCAGAAGTCAATGCAATGGAGACTAAGAGAATGATACAAAAAAAATCAATGAATTGAAGACTTGCTTTTTCAAAAGAATAAATAAAATTGATAAACCCTTAGCCAACTTATCAAAAAAAGGAAAGAAAGTTCTCAAATCCATGCAATAAAGAACAAAAAAGGTGAAGTCACAACAGATCCAGCAGAAATCCACAGGATCATCATTACCTACTTTGAGAACCTATACTCCAATAAAATGGAAAACACAGAAGAAATGGGCAGATTCCTAGATACATATGAATTGCCAAAGTTAAACGAAGAAGATATAAAAATTCTAAACACCCCAATTACAATCAGTGAAATTGAAAACGTAATTAAAAATTTACCAACAAGGAAAAGCCCAGGTACTAATGGCTTCACTGCTGAATTCTACAAGACATTTTGAGAAGAATTATCACCATTACTCTTTAAACTCTTCAAGGAAATTGAAAGGAAAGCAATACTTCCAAATGCATTCCTGGGAGCAAGTGTGACTTGGTTTCCAAAACCAGGGAAAGACTCAACTAAAAAAGAGAAAGACGGGCCAATCTCCCTAATGAATGTAGATGCAAAAATCCTCAACAAGTTACTGGCAAACAGAATACAGAGGGTCATCAAGAA
>NW_004624919.1:1428551-1456331 GCF_000247695.1 Heterocephalus glaber
AGAAGAGACCTAGAATAGCAAAAGCAATTCTAGGCAACAGAGACATGGCTGAGGGTACCACAATCCCCAACTTGAAACTATACTACAAAGCCACTGTGATAAAAATGGCATGGTACTGGCAAAGAAACAGACCCAAAAATCAGTGGAATAGATTAGAAGATGCAGAAACAACTCCAGACATACTCAGCTACCTCATCTTTGAAAAAGGAGCCAATCATCCTCACTGGTGGAAAGATACCCTATTTAATAATTGATGTTGGAAAAACTGGATTTCAACCTGTCAGAGATTAAAACTAGACCCATATCTATCATCATCCACTAAACTAAGATCGAAGTGGATTAAAGATCTAAATATTACATCAGAAACACTAAACTTGCTGGAAGATAAGTTAGGTAGAAGTCTTGAAGACATTGGCATAGGAAAAACTTTATGAACAAAACCTCAGTAGCATGGGAACTAGCCCAAAGAATCAACAACCGGGATCTCATCTTATTAAAAATCCTCTGCACTTCAAGAGAAACCACCAACAGAGCTAAGAGCCAACCTACAATGTGGGAAAAAATTTTAGCAGCTGTACCTCACACAAAGGACTACTATCTAGAATATATAAAAAACTCAAAAAAATCAGACTCCCCAAATATAAAGACCCAGTTCAAAAATGGGCATCTGAAATGAACACACATTTCTCAGACAAAGAAATAAAAGCAGCAAATAAATATATGAAAAAATGTTCAACATCACTGGTCATTCAAGAGATCCAGATCTCACTCCAGAAAGAATAGCTGCTGTCATGAAATCAACCAATAACAAGGGCTAGCGGGGCTGTGGGGAGAAAGGAACCCTTTTCCATTGTTGGTTGGAGTGCAGACTGGTGCAACCACTATGGAAATCATTATGGAGAAGCTCAAACAACTAGGATTGGAAGTCCCATTTGACCCAGCTATTACTCTACTGGATATCTTCCCAAAAGAATTAAAAGATTCATATCACAGTGATATATGTGCACCCATGTTTATAGCAGCACAGTTTATAATAGCTAAAACTTGGAAACAGCCCAATTGCCCATCAACTGGAGACTAGATAAAGAAGATGTGGTTTTTTTATAAAATGGAGTACTACTCAGCCATAAAGAATGATAAACTAGAGACATTTATAGCTAAATGGATGCACATTGAGGCCATACTCTCAAGTGAAATAAATAGGACACATATGTGTAAATATCAAATAGTTTCTCTGGTGTGAGAAACTGAAAGTGTAAATAAGGATCAAAATGATTACAATGAATAACTGATAATGTGAAATAGGAAGAAAAGGTCCAAAGGAGTAGGCAAAGTGGGAGGGGTAGGGAAAAGGAAAGAAGAGAAAGGAAAAATTATAAGAAAAGGAAAAAACGGACGCAAAGTCTTTGTAAATAGGGAAGGGTGGAGGGGCTGAAGGGAGGGCAGGGAATGGGGGAAAAATAAGAACAAAGATGCATCATGTACAGGTACAAGTTCCCAATGATAAATGTAAATGTTTCGTATACCTAAAATGTACCAATAAAAGAATTTAAGGAGAAAAAAAGAGTTCTGCCATTTCTGCTTCTGGTCAGGAAAGCCAGATGCCACACCACACTCTTATACGGTAAGTCTGTGACTTATAAACATTTGAGTTAGGAACTTTCACAGGTATACTGCATAAGACTCACTTTGCCAGCTTACATATGAATCCAACTTACAAACAATTCTCTCGGAATAGAACTCATTCAGAAGTTGGGAACTTAATGTATAAGAAACCTAAAATAAAAATAAATGAATGAATATAGTAAAGGAGAGGTGATAGAAAATCAGATATCAGACTCTTGGAGACAGAGAAGGAAGTTGAGGAAGAGGGGATAAAGGGACAAAGGGAGTTAATGGATTGAAAAAGATCAAGATATGTTCCCCAAAACAAACAATGCTTTTCTGTATTATAAACAAGCACTTAAAAAAGAGAAGTGAGAGAGCAGGAAACAGGAGCCATGGGTAACTAAGCGAAGCAAGGATTTTAGGAAAACCTGGTACTGAGCACTCACTGGGAGTTGGTTCTCTGAGTGCTCCTACTAGCTCAGTTACAGCAGCCCCATTGTACAGGTAGGGAGACAAAGGTTTGGGCTAGTTACATCCCTGAGGTCATTCTGCAAGTAGAAAAAGCAGACACTGGTTTGGAACCTAGGAAGTCTGGCTCCAGGGCCCATGAACTTCACTCCTTCTGACCTTTCTGCTGTAGGTGAACGGAAGGCTCAGTCTTTCTTATTTCAACAGCACCACAAATACTTAGGGTCAGAGGACTGCAGAGACAACAGGCAACTATAACATGGTCACTTCACATTGACTGAGAGCTTGGCTCCAGCTTTGGGACATGGTCTCTCATTTATTTCTCACAATACCTGGGAACAAACTTCTATTATTCTCATTTTAAAAATCAGGAAATCAAGACCCAGAGAAGTTAGTCAATTTGCCCCAAATTATCCAGCTGGTATGTAATGGAGTCAGATTGAAACATGGACTGGACCTGATTACCAAGACCAGTGGTGCAATGTGCATTTGAATCAGGGGGATCTTGCTTAAATGAAGAAGCTAGGTCTGCAGTAAGGCTCAGGCATTGTTGTTGTATTGTTATTGTTGTTGATGTGTTGTCTTCATTGAGACCTGATCAAAGATAGGGACGTATCTTACTCTTGTACCACAGTTCCCTTGGGTTACAGGTACCAGAGGGAGGGCTGGCAGTCTGGAGGTACTCAGCAATGACATGATGTAAAGAAAGGCAGATGAGGAAATGGAAGAAGACCAAGGTGGGAGGTGGGAGGCTGTCCCTTCTTGCAAACCTCTGTGGTGCCACGGCTGCCTCTTTGCAACACCAGAAAGACTCACATTTCCAGTGTGTCACCACCACCGTTGTACCTGGAGGAAGGAGCCCCAAGAGATGAGTAACCAGCCAGAAGGACACACAGCCAGGGCACCTATCCAACACCCAGTCCAGCTCTTCTTCCCTGAAGGAAACCCAGCCCACTGATTCTCATCCCTCCCTGTGGCCTGGGCCTAGCAAGGAACCAAAAAGGACGCTCCAGGAAATGTGTGGTTTTCCTCCCCACCCTACGCCCTGCCATGAACCACAGCTTTCCCTGCCCTTAGCTCTGAATCCTGACATCTCTTCATACATGGGACTACCCAGGAGGTCTGTGGCAGGAGAAGCTGAGCCAGCAGAGGGGCCCATGCCAGGTGGGGGCTGTGTGACCACAGGCTAAGAATACATACACACGCGAATGTCTCTCACACACACACACACAACGCTCACACGCAAACACATCCTTTCCCGTGGGAACCCAGCCCAGCCACTGCCCAGCACCATTGAGAACCACCCTGACACCAACTTTCCCAGGAAACCTGGATGGGCTGAGGACACAGGGTTGGTGTGAAAGGGGATCAGAGCCTCCAAGGTAGGAGAGAGGAGCCAAGGTTGGTGTTTTGTGAATGGAGTGGAAGTCTTTTGCTGATCCTAGCAGACCAACTACTTCCCCAAAAAACCAAGGGAGGAGCTGGTGGGACCTGAGGTCTAGAGAGGAGAGGCTGCTGACCAAAGCCAGTGACAGTAGAAGGACAGAGTCCTGATGGGGAAAGTCACTAGGGTCGTCAGAGACCAAGCAGACTCTGTGGAGAAGAGAGTTGTGGACATAAGGAAGGGCTTACCAGGCTGGGGCCAGTCCCGGCCAAGCACCTGGCTCAGCAATTGCAGAGATTCTGGACTCCATAATGCAGGGGAAATTAATACCTTCTCATAATCCCAAAACAAATGACAAGAGGTGGGCAGGCAAGGTGATAACATTGATAGGGCCAGAGACATGGTACTCAGAACCTGCTAAACCTTTTTCATTATTGTTTATCACTATTTAAGAAGTAGCAGATGCCCACCACCTTGGGAACAATGAGCTGCCCAGAAAAGTCCTGCAGGCCCACATGCAGACCAGCTTGAAGAAGAGGCAGTAGTCTGGTGGCCCCTGGAACATGAAAGTCATCCTTCCCTGCTCCCTCTGGGACGCCACCCAGCCCCTTCTTTCTCCAGACCTACTGTCTTTTTCATACCTCCCAGGCCTGATGCTGGTGGCCACCCTCTGGCCCAAAGTGGAGCTGGGAGGCCCTTTCTCCTGAAATGAGGCCCTGTGGAAAGCAGGACCCACCAGGAGTGTTTGCTTTGCGGGCCCCAGAGGCACATTCTGTGCCCCTGAAACTACTTCAACATCACAAGCACTCTCAGGGCTTCCTAGATGTCAGCTCAGATCTTTGTTGCCAAGTAGGCAGAAGAATCCTCAATTGAGCCTATTTCTTCCCCTTTGGCTTCTGATGTCCCAGTGATCCCAGCTTGATCATTCCTAGGGGCTTGTGCTGGATTCACAGGAGGGTCCCAGCCCAGGTGCCAGGGTGGCACACCCATCTCTCACCCCTCCAGGGGACCTGGGGAAAACAGGCTTGAAGGCCTTGGCCTTTTTCAACCTCTCCCGTCTGGGATAAACCTGGTGTCTCCCCTGCCACTCCACACCCCATGGGCTCAGACTCAGCATCTACCTCACACTGCACTCCAGGCATGTTCAGGGCCAGGTGAAGGCCACCATCCAGGGGATGAAGTCTGGAGAGGCCAAGTCCCATTCAGCATGAGCCAAGACACCAGGGTCTGCACTCCCTTCTGTCACCCCTGGCATCACCGACCCTTTCAGCAACACCACTTAATCAAACACTTACTATGTGCCAGGCACTGTGTTAAGCACTTTGTATGGATTAATTCAAACCTTTTCACCCTCACAACTACTCTAGTTGAATAAAGAGCTATTATTTTTCTGTTATAAAGATGAGAAACTGAGGCACAGAGAGGCTAATTCACTTGCCCACAGTCACACAAAAGCTAATGATAAAACCAGAATTTGAACTGAGGCAGCCTGACTCCAGAGCTTGGCTAGTCTACCATATTCCCATAATTATACACATTCATGTATGCCCAGTCCTTTGCCGTTTATTCCTCAAATTTCATATCCAGGGCCCTGTGTGGTTGGTATGGGAAAACTCTCTCTTTACAGAAGCACACATTGAGACTCGGGAACTGGAGAGCATCAGATCTAGGACTCAACACTGGCCTGCAGGTCCTGAAGCCAGAGCTCCTACCTAACCCTGCTGCCCCATATGCTGGGAAAAGATATGGTCTTGTGTTGAATCCAGAAAGATTCTCCAGCCTTCCAGGATGTGGCTGGCAGTCCCAGAGCTCAGCCTGTCCTGGTCTCTAGATACTTCAGACACTGGGCCTAAGATTCCACCACTCAGATCTTCTATGTCCCTCCTGCACAGTGGGCACCTTCTCCCCTGATGCCTGGTCTCCTAGAGCCAGTCTCTGCTTGTTTCCTCGTTCAGCAGATCAGAGGCAAAGCCAGCAGAAAGGCCAACCCCATTGAGCTCCAACTGAGAAGCAAAGCAAAGGCCCGGTACCACCAAAGCAGGGGACAAGGGGACACAGTGACCTCACTGTGACCTGGACACTGAGGGATCAGACCCATGGGCCCAATGGAGAGTGAAGGGCCAGAGTCTGAATGCAGTGAGACAGGGCTACCAGCTTGTGAATAAGAGGCAACTTTAGGCCAATCCCTGCTGCCCACTCGTGACAGCAGCAGGGGTATTTGGACAAGCCTATTCCCCTCCCACCAGGGCTGCCAAAAACACATCTGGAGAAAGTTGGGGGAAAGTGGAAACCAGGGTCCTCCAGGGAGATGGCAGGACCCACTGCAGCCCCCACCAAGATACCCATATTTCAAAAAAGTTTGCCTAACAACACCCTGAATATTTTACGTAATAATCCACTCATATCCAGTTTTGACTTGTCATAACTAACCAGAGTTTCCTGGGTAGCAGAGTGACCCACCAAACTGGGAGAATTTCTGCCCAGGGCAAGGCTCAGTGTTTTAGATACCTTGGGTTGCCTGGGAGCAGTTTGTTGAAATGTTAAATATAGTTGGAGAACACTTCCTGGCTGGTCCGTGACCAGATCTGCCTTGTTCTGGGTTATTTCCCCAGGGAACCTGGAACATGATAGGGTTCAATAAATATTTGGGGAATGAGTGAGTGAATGAATGATCCCCTTGAAGATCTTCAGAGTCGTCTCGGGATCAGAAACCAGATTCTTTGCTCCTGCCATAGACCCCTCCCTCTAGATCTAACAGAATCCTCACTCTTCACCCAGCGTTCTCAGAAGAATCCGTCATGGGTTCACAGTATCATTCACTGTGTCCTGGCCACAAAGAGGCCAGGCTGCATGTGAAATGGCTGAATGAGCTTGTGCAAGACACACAAGGACACCAAGGCACAGGCTGAGGGAGTTAGGGCCTCCAGAGTGCTAGCGCCTCACCATTGTTCCCAATTAAAATCAGAGAGCAAAAGAGAAGAGAATTTATCTATAAAACCACAAGGCCACAGAGAGGTCACTGAAAAAGGCTTTAAACTTGCTTACAAAAATATGCAATTATGTATTAACTGCTCTGCCGTAATTGCACTAAGCACTTGTTTTTAATTTACTCATTGTTAACCATTTCAAGTATGAAAGGGTGATGGCCAGGGAGGAGAGGTCAAGGTCAGTGATTTCAGTTCTTATCACTTAGCTCCCTACAGATGGCCCGATTGTGCCTCGGGTTCATCCCCTGAAACTCAGGGTTGGGAAGCCTGATGGTCAGAAGGTAAGGTGCCCCCAGCCCATTCCCTCAGTGTGCTTTGAGCATGGTACCAGGCATAGAGCAGCTCAGGTTCCACCTCTGCTCATAACCTCCTCTCCACAAACTGTGTCTCTCGGACACCTAGTTGAAGGACAGCTTTGCAGCAAGGCTCATCTAATGATTCTTTGCGGGCTCATCTACACACTTAATGCCCCCAGTGGGCCCAGGAAAAGAGACTTTTGAAAGGTTCTGGGTCCTAGGAGTCTATGGTATGCAGAGAAAGGCTCCTCCATAGTATTAGCTTTAGCTAACTATGGGCCAGACAATGCATTAGATCTTTAAAAAAATAAATAGCCTCCTTCCTGAAATGAAGCTATTTTATTTTTTCTATTACCGTTTCTTGACTCCTTTCTTGGTTCTGCATATTTGAGGGGGGGGTCTTTAAAAATTCCCAACTCATCAGCCAAGAAGAAGCAAGAAACAATTTTTTTTTAGTTTCTACTGATTCCCAGGAAACATAATCTGTCACATCTAAGACCATAGCTTCTAAGCCCCTGTTTCCTCATCTCTAAAATGAAGAGAATGAAAGTCGCTTTCTCAAATTATGACTAAATGAAATTGTACATGAAAAGCTCTTAACACAATGCCTGACAAAATACTCACGGTAAATGTTTGCTGTTGTTATCATTTATAATTTTCACAACAGCAAAATGTGTGAGTGCTCAGAGAAGTTAAGTACCTTGCCCAAGTCACACAGCTAATAAGCAGCTGAGCTGATATCCAAACTGAGCAGGCAGAGTGCTACTACCCTATGCTACTTGCCCTGACAAATGACCAAATCATCAGTTTCCCATTCTGCTCCAGAGATCTGAGTGTAAGGAAGAGGTGTGGGAATGGTGGCTTGGGACTTTTCCATGGTGGTTGTCTGAAGGCTCACAGGTACTGGTGTGTATATGAGAGCCAGGGGGAACCGCAGGGACTATGTTTTACTGAACAGCAACTTTCCAGGGCCAAATGGTGACTGAACTCAGAACACTCCCAATCCACAGTAATGAGGCATCATTGCTCCATCACTCTGTGGCAGAGCTGCTACAAGCTAGCTGAGTAATCTTGAGTGGCTTGCTTATGCTCTGTGGGCCTCAGTTTGCCCCGGTGTAGAGTGGGAATGAAAGGCAACTTACTAAGTTATTGCAAGAAATAAAATAATCTATGTAAAATGCCAGCCACATTCTAGGAGCTCCAAACAAGCTAGGTGAATTTGGTTTAGAGTGAGGGAATTACTTTTATTTTCTTTCCCTATGAGGCAACACAACCCCACTGCCACATGATGATTTTTGCCTTAAAAACAAGGTCTTCCCTTTGCAGAGTATTCATGGGCTCTAGAGAGGGTGCTCAAGGCTGCACTTGCCCCATCAACCTGCCCCTCCCAGCTGCCCTCTTCCCTCCTTCCTTCCCATCTTACCACCCCATTTTCTCAGTAGCAAAGACCTTTTCTCTCCAAGCCCTCGGCAAAAACCCTGCACTTCCGAAGGAAGCAAGCACTGAATAGATTTAGCAGGTTCTGATAAATGTCACGTTTATTTTGGTGCCAATAGAGTCACTGCATTTTAATTAGGGCCCCACCCCCACCCCTGCCCCAGATGTTGGTGCTGGTGGGAATGCCACACACTCCACTGCCACCTCACAAATGAGGCTCCAGGAAGCAGGTTCTGGAAGGTGGTCCTGGGTTTGGGCCTGCTGGCTCTCTCCTTGCCACAGGGACACTGTATCTGGGTGGCTAGCTCTGCCAACCAAGAGGTTTTTTCTGCCTCTATTCCAATTTCAGTTTCCTCATCTGAAGAAAACAGATCACATCCTTCATGGCCTGTAAGACAATGCCCACCAAGGCTCCCAGCTGGGGGCTGGGCACCACAGAGCTGTTTGGTGCCTGTTTATCTATTCTAATTGATTCCAAAGATGCAGGCCCCAGGGAGCAGGCCAGGGAGAGGTTGGCCAGGAGTGCTGAGCCCTGGGCTGTGTGGGAGGAGCTGGAATGGGTGGCTGAGCCAGCAATTTCCTCACACCAAGATTGAGAGTGTAGATTGGGCCCGTTGTCCAGAGGCCCCACCCAGTGGGGGAACCCTGGCCCTGGAGGGAGGGGGATTCTGGGAGGAGTGGGGCCAGAAACATAGACCTTCCTTTCATCCCAGCCTGAAGTGATTGGGGAAACACAAAAGATGCATGGACCTGGCTCTTATCGTATCCCCCACCCCCATAGCCACCAGTTTCAAAAGCCTCCGGGATGGAGAACTAAGAGGTGATGGATTGGCGTGAGGTGGAAGCCCCTTGAGAATCCCTCCCACACACACTGTAAAATAAAATCCACCCTTTCTTTGCATTTTGCTGAGGCTAGGTGTTCTCTGCATTCCTATTGTCGATGGGCTTTATGCTCTGGAAGCTTTTTGTGTGTGTGTGTCATAATCATGAACCAAAGCCTGCATGAAACACTGTATAGTTGGAGGGAAGAGAAGAAGTGTAAGAAGGGTAAGAAGTTGAGGACCAGTGCCTCCCATTTCTATAGAAGAACCTGAGAAAAGGTTGTGAGGGCAGAAAGTGTATTTAGGCGGTGGTCCCAGGATGCACCAATAGGGGACAGGGAGGAGAAACGAGCCAGCCAAGGATGCATGGTCAACAAAGTTGCCACTGTGGGCAAGTGGAACTCCATTCTGCTAAGGAACTGGGAACTGGTATAGGCTATGCCTCTCCAAATTACTCTGCCTAAAGAAAAGGGGAGCTGGGGTATTGATACATCTACACTAAACTGTCATTGCCTGAGGGTTCCTCCTAGAGAAGCAACTCTACAACACTCCAAACCTACTCACCCTCAGGTGGAGAGCCACGTGTACCAAAGAACTAAAAGTCAAGGGAGGAACCTCAGCAGCATCTTCTATCTGAGTGATCTAAAAATGCCCTGGGGTGGTGACCAGGACATGAGTCATGATATCTGCTTCAGAAATGAGGTCACTGAGACTCAGCAAGGCAAAGAGCTTTGACCATTACTGTACACCCAGACATCTATTTGTAAAATTAAAACTCTCTCTTCTAAGATGCAAGTTGAACTGACCTTTCTCCCCAAAACTGTTCACTGTCCATACCACCCCAGCAGAAATTACTTCTCCCATAACATCTTGTCTACACTTTAGTTAGGATGTTTGTCACACTGACCCTTTTACCTGTCTTGTCTACTCTGACAATCTGATAGCTGTTTGCAAAGTATCTAGCACATCACAGGAACCTAATAAATGTTTGTTGTCTCTCCCCCATACTCCCTTCGATCTCCTATCACCAAAAGCCAGCACAGAGCTTGAGACATGTAAGTGCTTTACTGAGTTGCATTGAACAACAAAGCAACTCTAGAAATAAAGTATCCATACCACAGAGGAAGAAAAAAATTCGTTTAGGTTTTAGTGCATGAGAAAGAGAGAGGAAGTAAGTCTATGCAGAAACGGCAGGTCAGGGAGGGGAGCTGGTTTTGCAAAAGCAAGAGGTTAGGATTTGAGGAAACCTTGTCATTGTGTGTGTGTGTGTGTGTGTGTGTGTGTGTACATGCATGTGCACACTCACAAATGGGGAGTAGGAAGAGAAGTTAAACTGGTGAACCTGCTGGAAGACCATGCAAGTTTTCCAAGCCAAGGAATGGCATTGCCATGATGCAATAAGGGAAGGACTTTTCCAAAAGTTTCAAAAGGCCCAGATGAGCCAGCAGGACTCTGGGTAGGAGAAAATGCTTCCACCCAGAACAAAATCACCAAAGTTCAAAAGAGACACAGTCCTGGAACCCTGAGTAGGTGACAAGCACAAAGCTGGAAGCCTTTGTGATTACTGAGCACTGAGATTTGGGGTAGACAGACTTCCCAGAGCACACACTCTAGAAGGAGATGAACTAGAACCATCTTATGGTCACCCAAGACTCAAAACAAGAGCGAAGGAGTAATACAAGACCTCTTAAAGGAGAAAATTAACACTCAGTAGCAGCCCAGGGAGGACTCAGGATCACTGAAAATGAGGGTCAAGGGTCTAAATCATGTTTGTCCATAAACTTTGTATCAAATGGCAAAATCAAATCAAAAATACTGGGAGAACACTATTTTTCTAATAAAATGTTTCACTGTATTTATACTTCTGATAATTAGGTGGTGCACATCCATTGTAGATTTGGAATCATCAGAAAAAAACACATCATAGAAACTCACAAGCAATTCTACCGTATTTTCTAGTTTTTAACCACTATATATAGCATATACGTTTTCCTTGAAATTGGGACTGACATAAACACTTTTGTTCTTCTTTTGCCATTTAACAATATATCACAAACATTTTGTTCATGTCACTAATGATTAACTAGATGAATTTAATAGTTGCAAAATTTCCATCATAAGGGCACCATATCTGATTTGTTCAATCCCCTGTGACATTTAGCTTATTTCCAGCTTTTCACTATTATCCCTAACAGTGCAGTGAACATTTTTCCTTAGCATAAATCCTTGAAGAGAAGACTATAGGGTTTCCATGTATGAACATTTTCAAGACTTCTGATAATGCTTATAAATTGCCTCTCAGAAAATCCTGCCTTCATAGAACAAATCGTCTATTGGATATCGCACCCATTGGCCAAATGTGATTCCTTACATTTAAATTAATTAGAATCAAATTCAATTAAAAGCTCAGTTCCCCAGTCTCACTAGGTAAATGTGAAGTGTTCGGCAACCTCACATGCTGGTGGCAGGTACGTTGGCTAGCACAGAGGTAGAACATCCCACTTGGGAAGCTCTCATGGAGAGAGCTGCTCTAGATTAGAGAGAGGGCAACAAGTCAAGCCACAAAGTAAGTCAGCTGTGCAGTAGTTTAGAGGGTGTTATGTGGCATTGAAAAAGATAAAGCAGAGTTAAGGAGCACAAAGAAAAAATAAATAAATAAATAAATAAAATTAAAAAGAAAAAGGAGCACAGGGGTGGGGGGACTTACTATCTGGATAAAATAGGGAAGATGTCTCTAAGAAAGTGGCATTTTAGCAGTGACTCACAGGAAGACCGGAAGCAAGCTATGTAGATTATCTGAAAGAAGAGAGTTCTAGGCAAAGGGAATAGTAAGTGGGAAGGCCCTGAGGTAAGAGTGTGCCTGGCTGTTCAGGGAAGAGCAAGAACCTGGGCAGAGTGGTAGGCTGAGGCAGGAGGAACACTTGAGCCTAGGAGTTCAAGGCCAGCCTGGGCAACTTAGAGTGACCCTGACTCAAAACAAAACAAAGAAACAAAAACCCTTTCCAGGCATAGTGGCACACTTCTGTAATGCCAGTACTTAGGAGGCTAAGGCAGGAGTATTGCTGTGAGTTCGAGGTCAGCCTGGGCTACATACCAGAGACCCTGTTTCAAAACAACAACAACAACAACAAATTGGAAAAAAAAATACAAAGACTTGCTTTTCTATTCAAGTGAGATGAGGAGTGAGTGCAGACTTTTAAGTTGTAGGATGCTATTATCTGATTGCTATTTTTATTTTTTAATTTTGTATTTATCTTGTAGTGCTAGGGATGGGATCCAGGGCCTTGAACATGCTATGCAAGAGCTCGGCCATTGAGCTACATCCCCAGCCCCTGGCTGACACTTTTTTACAGTACTTTGTCTTCATAAGTGGAAGCTTTAAAAAGTTGATAAAGAAACAGAGAGTAGAATAGTGGTCACCATAGGCTAGGAAGAGGGGACAGATTAGACAAGAGAGACGAGAAAGGAAGGAAGAATAAGTTCTGGTGTCCTACAGCCCATTAGGGTGAAGACACTTCATAGGAATTTATTATATACTTCAACATAGCTAGAAGAGAAGATTTGGGCAACACAAAGAAATGACAAATGTTTGATGTGATAGAAATGGTAATGGCGCTGATTTGATCATTGCATGATGTACAAATTGAAACATCACATTTTATCCCATAAACATGTACAATTATTATGTGAAAAGAAATGTTTTAAATTCAAAACAGATTATTATGGAACTACAAAAGAGCAAGCATTTTGTCTGCCAAATTGAGGACTGTTTGTAAGGAGTCTGAGGGACACAAGCAAAGCTGAGAGACCAGCAAGGAGAGGGATGCCATAACCCAGGGGAGAAATGTTGGAAACAGAAGCCCAGGTGATAGAGGTGTGACGAGTGATGGGGTTCTAGGCGGAGTTTGAAGGTGGACCCATTGGGGTTTGCAGGTTCAGTCGCAAATGATTGTAGAATGCAGCAAAGAGGAAACCCTGGAATTCTGTGTCGCTTGGTGAGTCTGGAGAAGGCAAGTGGGGCCAACACTTTGGAGCCAAGATCTGCGATCTGAGTAGGAGTTAATGTGGTAAAGATTTGACAAATTCCTTGTCCGGTCACCTACAGCTTCCTGAAAGTGAGAGGAGGGAAGAGAAGAGGAGGGGAGCGGAGGAGGCTGCTATCTCCAGGGAGAGGGGAAAACTTTGCTACAAAGCTGAAAAGAGCCCAAAGAATCATATTTTGCTACGTATATATCTGCAGCCCAAACAGCTTGGCTGTGATGGGCCTGTTTGTCATAGATCAGTTAGTGGGTAGATTGCTTCAGCTGAAAATGGAGGTTTAGACAATGCCAGAGCAGATAATGGTGCCCGAATGCTGTCAGGCACTAATCAGGACTCTGCCGCGCAGATTGAAGTGCGAGCATTTGGAGTTATTACGCAAGGCTTGTCTCTGCAATTAGATGATTGCATAACCTTAATATGATCAATCTTGCCGGATGTGAATTGTGCAGCTGTAACCACAAAATAAGGTAGCATTTCTGTTTTCTTGTTGAACACAAACATTATATATGCGCAAGTCATAATTTTATAACAGTCGCTTTTGGCAAGGGCTTTGTCAGTCAAAAGATGCAGTTGAGAAAAAAATATATATATATGCAATGCTTAAAGAGACCATTATAATGTCAGGCTTTGCCTTGGGAAATAGTGCTTTGTGGCTCTCTCTCTCTCTCTCTCTCTCTCTCTCCCTCCTTCATACACATCAATTTTGAGGCCAGGAAGTCGGGAAACTTGGAGCCCATATTGAGCCCTGCTGGGACAACAGTTTTGCTCTTACACATGCACCCGTTGGGAGTCAGAGGGAATCAGCTTGATATTCACTGGCAATTGCACATCACACCCCATTCATCAAGCCTCATTGTTCGGTGGAGACGTGAGCTACAACTCAGGCTCTTCAATCCAAGATCCTTGCAGAAATCTTCGCCCGCCCCCCAAGGCCCGGCTTGAGGGACTCCAAGGACACAGCCCTCAAATGCTCTCTACCTCTCAGGCCCAGAATCCCTTGAAGATGAGACAATGAGGGGGCCAAGGTGAAAGGTGCTCTGATTACTCCTCTGTCTCTAGCTCTGTTTTCAGGGGAGACAGAACTCTGGGAAAGGGGGAAACCTGGGGGTAAGGACTTGTTTTGTTATATTGCCAGAGCTTACTCTCATGAAAGAAGAGAGAGACAAAGAAGAGATGGGGTGAGAGGATGGAAGTGTAGAGCTAGAGATGAACAGCTAGCACGGTGTGTTGAGATGTCCAAAGGCAAGACCTGGTGGCCAAATGAGTGAATGTTTAGTATTATAAGAAGAGTGAGAGAGCCAGTGCCATCTTACACAGGCTACACTTCCATGGCTAAAAATAATGACAAAGGCACTTGTCACAGGAATTCCCTGGGAGGCACACCAAGATGGTGATTCAGACATAGGAGGGTTACTTGGGAGTACTAACGGGGCCCACGGCATGGTAGAAGGGTAGGTAGCGGGCGTGGGCAGAAAGAGAGAGTCTGCAGTGAAGCCCAGCTGACCTCAAGTGGAGCTGTGAAGTGGGATGACCCCCTTAGGGTCGCCTCAGATTGGGGCAGGGAAGCTAGGCCTTTATAGTCTGCATTAACCAGCCACTAAATGTGGGCTCCCCAGGAGGGGGTCATGACCTTGGGCAATGGGACTCTCTGCAGGAGGGAATTTCTGAAGTGGGCTTGCAACTGAGACCTAGCAACTGACCATTTTCCCAGCAGTGGGTAGAATCCATCCTTTGGTCCCAAATAAAGGGTCTGGGCAATGCTGTAAAGCATTTTCAACACCAGGTAAAGAAACTTGAGGGTGAAGCTGGGGCAGGGCCCAGTGCTAGTATACTTGCTTAGTATGCACAAAGTCCTGGGTTCCATCCCTAGCACTGAAGGGAAAAAAAGAATTTAAGGGCAAGGAGCACTAAAACCAAGACTGCCCTGAGTGAGAATCAGGTGAGGAGGCAGGTATTTATGTTGGGTGAGCCAATGAGCTACTGGCTCCTAAGACAGAGGCAGGCTCAGTGTGGCTCCCTTCATCCCATCCCCACCACACTCACACACACACTCACACACGCACTCACACACGCACTCACACACACACAGTCATCTGTCTTAGGCCTTTACCAAGTGGCCAAGCTGGAACTAAAGGGCATCACATTAAACCAAATAAACACACACCGAAACATGAGTATCAAGTGTTCCTTCTTACAGGTGGAAACAACAACAAAAAAATAGGTGCAAGTTGATCAAACATAGAATAGAGATTACTAGGAATTGAGTAGGGTGCCAGGAGCAATGGAGGAAAAAGATAGAACAATAGTGCTTGAATATGATCAATGCACTTTGCATGCCTATATGAAAATATCACCCTTGAATCCCATTAATATGTACAATTAATATGTGTTAATAAAAATATTAATTTAAAAAAGCCTGGTGAGGCAAGATGTGAACAAGTGGGACCTCATAGCAACAGCATCATGACTGGCAGTTCACACATGTACAGTACACAGCATGTTCAGGGATCTGAGTTCAAAGCCATAAGGGCATTGTTTCTATTAATCTTCAAGACAGGCTTAGAAAGCAAAACCTGTGAACCGTCCACTGGAGGCAGAAGCACAGTTGGGCTACCCCACAACCTCCATCTCCAAACCATAGCTCTCCTGAGCTCCAGATCCATGAGTTCATTTCCTTAATGGACATCTCTGCTTGGATATCCACAGCACTCTCAAAGTCATTCACATGTCCTTAACTGCTCTTACCTTCAGCCACCCTCAAATCCAGGCATCCCCTTCTATTCAGCATTTTAGTAAATAGCCCAGCTCCCATCCAGTGTGCAGGGTAGAACATATCACCCTTGACTCCTGGTGCCCACTCATACCCACAGCCAACAAGTCCCACAGATTCCACCTCCTTCAGCTGTCTATGATCCATCCACCTTTTTCCATGCCCCCTAAGAGCCCCTTATCTCCAGGAAGCAGTGCTCCTAGTGAAATCTGCCTACCTCTGAACTTACTTACTCCTTCCAATAACTTCTCTTTGTACAGTTTTCTATAGCTTTCTACTAAAACCCTTCTACATCTATCCCCATTTTCTTTAGGGTAAAGTCCAGATGCTTACTCTCCTCTCTGAACCCTCATCTCTAAATATTTTCCTCTCTCTTTCTCTCTCTCTCTCTCTCTCTCTCTCTCCTTTCATACACACATGCACATGCACACACACACACACAATTACACATGCATTTATGCGCTATCTGTGCTGTCACTGCTGTGACTATTAGTCACACATGGCTATCGAGCACTTCAAAATGTGCTTACTCTGAGTTGAGCTGTGCAGTAAGTACAAGATATACACTGGATTTTGAACACTTGGTCTGAAAAGAAAGAATGTAAAATATCTCACTGACAATTTTTTATCGATTACACGTTGACATGATATTTTGGCTAGATGATCTTAATATTTGGTTAATTAATTAATTTCACTCATACTTCTGTCTACTTTTTAAATGTGGCCACTAGAAGGATTGCAATTGCATGTGTGGCCCATGTTTGTCTCTACTGGATGATACTGCCCTAGCCAGTTGGGGTGGGAAGAGTGCTCTCTCAGCCCCATCCCACCAACACCATGCCCTGTTTATAGAAAACTGTATTTCAGAGCACTGGCCTCTGCCATGAGTTAAGAGCACCAGCAATGGGGCCTCCATTTTTCAAGTTCTGGCAAGTCCTGGGCAAACCAAAAGCAGGAGGATCCAGGAGGGGCTGCAGAGTTCTGCATGGAAACGTCAAGGAGTGCCCCACTGTGAGCCAGTGGGGGAAGCTAGCCAATTCTGTCTCTAGTGATCATGATTTGTTCAGGCTGAGAAGAGCTATGTAAGTACAGATTTCACAGGGATTGGTGGAGATCAAGGCGGGATGAGGTTGCTAGAATAGAGGGAGTAGCTGAAATTGTGCTCCACAGAGGTTTACAGAGGATGATGGGTTTTTTCTTAAAAAAAAAAAAAAAAAAAGGGAGGAGGAATGGACCTTAAGAAAGGGAGTAGGAAGCTGGATGAGGTGGCACACACCTGTAATCCCAGCACTCAGGAACTCAGGAGTTTGAGGTCAGCCTGAAATACAAACCAAGACTCTGACTCAAATCCCCCCAAAAAGGAGGGGGCAACAGGGATCAGAAACCCCTTTAGAGTATTTTTCTTATTGTCAGTATCGTTTCTGTAAATCTGGGCAGCCATACTTCCTTCTCTTGTGCTGTTATTTCCATCAGGGATTATCCAGCTTCAGTGAAGTCTACCACACTTTGAGAGCCCTGTATCTGGGAATAAGGCAAAGGAGATGGGAGATGTAGAGGGAGGAAAGGGAAATAGGGGCTTCCCATCATGACATTTCTGAGTGGCAGCCTCACATGGATGGAGACAGACCTCTCAGATTCGGGTGAGCAGGTCCATGGTACACCTGCGAGCAGCCAGGAGGAACATGGGGCAGGGAGCCACAGGCTAATGGGAGGCTCAAAGTCACTGCCAGACAAACCTCTCCTTTCCCAGGCTACCCTGGAAGACAAAGACCTGGCAGGGACAAGCTCTCATCCTGCCCCACTGCCTCATCTGCCCGCTCTGCCCTTCCCTCCCTCCTCCCTGAATTCAGGCATTACCTTCTCCAGAAAGTCTGTGTGAGGTGCCCTTCTTCAGTGTTTCTGTAATACTCATTCCTCACTCCATTGTGGCTGACCATCTGCTTGACTCATTTCCTCAACAGTGGTCACCTTGAGGGCAAGAAGCAGATGTCACTTCCCTTTGTCACCTCAGGACTCAACTTTACTCTAATATGCACACAGTAGGTGCACAATGAATGTGCTGGATGAATGAAAGCTACCAGGCTGATCTTGGGTATAAGAGGCGCATCCTACACACATCACCCCACCTGAGGATCTTAGCCCCAGCTCACTCTGGCTCCAAGAAACTTCTAGTTTCCAGCTTGACCATGTTCCATTTCAAGAACTACACCCTGATCTCTGCATGGCTGGAGGACCAGAGATGATTGGCATGTTTGCAGGTCATTTGATGAAGCGAGTTTTTCCTAATTCACCCATCATTTAAACAAACTGGGATCCTGATAGTTAGAAAAGCCATTTTTACAAAGACTAGGAAAAATGGCTTTTAATATCAGTTTTTAAGAAAGAAAGTATGGCCCCTATAAGCTGTTAAACTTCACTTTATTGACCATAAATCTGTATTTTGCTCAATGCAAAAGTTTTTCATCTTGTACAGAAAAATGCTGAAACAGCGACAACTGCCGAAAACAAGAAGTTTTCTCTTACGGACAATTTATATGAAAAACTTATTGAATTTCTGGTTAGGGAGGCCAGGCCAGGCATCTCACAGCTCCCCTCAAGGTCCAGGCCAGCGGTGCCAGACGCGACCCATTGCTGATCAATGTCAAGAGAAAATTAACCAATTGTAAGTCTATTAAGTTGTGGGCACCAGGGATTTCAGAGCCCAGAACAGAGTCATGTTTCCCCCTGGGGACCTTAAACTGAGGCTTTCTTTGCTGAAAGCGCAGCTAGTCTTGCCAAAGAAAAGCTGAACAGGCTGACTTTGGAGCGCATCTACTAGCTACTAGGTGCTTTCACAGTTATCGGCTCATTTACTCCTTACAACAGCCTCATGAAGTCACCTTTCTTCCCACGTTTTACAAATGAACAAATGCAAAATTAGAGAGGCCAAGAATTTTTCTAAAGCTTCACAGCTTAGAAGTTACTAATTTTCTTGACTCTCAGTTTCCCCACCCATAAAATAAAACTGAAGGTACTTAGCACGCAGCAGGCGCTCAGGAAAGGTATGCTTCCTTTTGAAGTCAGAGAAGTGCAGAGCAGGATTTAGAAGCTAAGTCAGGTGATTTAAACACCTACCCCTTTATGCCCTGCTGAAATTGTCTCCTTATCAGAGTCAGCCAATTGCCTTAAGAAAGTATGGTCAGGCTTCCTGTGTATGCATTGGCCAAAGGAACATTATCTTGCACAAAGATAGTCAACCGATCGAGAATGCACATTTTCACATGGGCCTGGCAGTTTCCTTCAAAATACTCCTGTTCTGCAGGTGCCAGAAATTTCACCATTAGAGCTACACCTTCTTGAGTTAAGGCATTCTTGCATGTCAGGGTAGAAATATTCTTATTTGAGTTAACCTGTGTTTTAAAATCATAATATCAGAATCAGAAGAGTTCCCAGAAATATCTGGTCCAAGAAGAGCACACAGGCTGCATCTAGTAAGCCAAGCCCTACTGCCTTGGCTGTGTCAAGGAGGATGCCGGGGTAGGGTGAGGCTCAATGGGAAAGAGTGTAATGTTCTATTGGTAGGGTCTGCTTTAGGCAGGAAACCAACTTGTCAGAAAGGCTTGTGTAAACCTCAGTGGTCTCCTAGCCTCCAGTCCACCCCTTCTCTTTTCTCCCTCAAAAAAGCTCCTAGAGCAATTTCCTGACATAACAATGTAATCTCACTAACCCCACAGTTCAAAAGCTTCAACTTAGCATACCTAGCCACATCTCCTGTCACTCCTCTCACTTGTTATACCCCAACAATACTAAGCTATCTTAATTTCTTCCCAACACTATGCTTACTCACATCACTGTACTTTTTCATTCCACTCCACATAGAACAATTTCTCTCGACCTGCTCAAACAGCAAACTTCCTATTCATCCCTCAAAACCTAACTGAAGAGTCAACCTTTGGAAACCTTTCTTTATTCCTGCCTAAACTTAGATGCTTCTTCTCCAATCCATTGTTGGACTATAAGTCTCTTTTTTTTTTTTTTTGGTACCAGGGATCGAACTCAGGTCCTTGCGCTTGCGCAGCAGGCAGCGAAACCACTGAGCTAAATCCCCGGCCCTGGACTATGTGTCTCTTAAGGGCAAGAATCCAACATCTGATTTTCTTCCATGCCCTAAGCATTTCAGAGCCCAGCATAATAAATAGATGAGAAATATTCAAGCTTACAAATGAATGGGTAGAGAAATAAAGGATTTTTCCCTCCCCAATGCATATGTTTATCCATCAGCCTCTGAACCCAGATTAAGCATTGAAATATGCACATCATTCTATTGCTAAACATTCATGGAGGTGCTGCTAAGTGCAAAGAGAGATAGAGGTAGACATAGTCTCTCTCCTCAAGGTGTTTAGAGTCTGGTGGAAAAGATCAGTACATGGGAGTAAACTAATACATATGCAACTGCAAAACAAGAAAGAGGAACATAGCACTGTGGTAGAAGAAAGGGGTGAATTGGAACTGTGGAGATGATAACCAGATCAGACGTGCAGGATGACGAGGACCCAGCTGTGGACAGGAGGGAAAGGGATTCTAGACACACAAAAGAGTCTGCAAGGTTTTCAAATCAGAAAGCACTTCCTGTGTCTGAAGCTGAAATGAAACCACAGAGACTGGAGTGGAACAAAGAAAGGGAAGAGGAGCTTGGGATAAGGCTGGAGAAGCAGAAGCCCCAAGATACAAGGTCTTATCAAAGTAAGGAGTTTTATATTTTATGTAAGGGTAATAGAGGCCCACGGAAGGGATTTGGGGGGTGGTGATAAGATCTGATTTACTTTTAAAAGTAAAATGCCTCTTTGTTTTGTAGTACTGGAATTGAACCCAGAGTTTTCACCCTGAGCCACGTCTCCAGCACTTTTTGTTCTGTATTTTGAGACAGCATCTCACTAAATCATTGAGTTACCCAGGCTGGGCTCAAACTTGCAATCCTCCTGCCTCAGCCTCCCAGACTCCTGAGATTACATGTGTACAACACCAAGACTGGCTCACAATTGCTCTTGCTCTCTCTTCTCTATTTTTTTCTCTGAAATTTCTAGCAAACTTGGCTTCTGTGAGATCAACCCAGTGAGTTTGCTGGGCCCTGCTTGGGTTTTGCTCCCCTGCACTATCAGAACCCGCACCAAGAAGAGCCTTGGGACAGTCCAGAAGCTCTCCTCATTTATTTCCCCATTTTTTTTTTTTTTTTTTTTTGGTACCAGGGATCGAACTTGGGACCTTGTGCTTGCAAGGAAGCCGGAGGAACCACTGAGCTAAATCCCTAGCCCTATTTCCCTTTTTTAAGGGATACTGTCTGACACTGTCTGACATCCAAAGTCTGAAGCCTTTGGATTTATTTTGATGCTTAATTATTCAAAGCAAGAGGGTATATGCAGTCCCATAATGACAAAAAGGAAAAAATCTTCAGAAAAAATAGTTTAAACCTACAAGAAATAATATGAGAAATAAACATTTAAAAATAAGATGAGCAACATAGAGATGAAATGTAAAGAACACAAAGTAAATTATTGTTAAACATTTGTAGTGTTAAAAGAAACCTCTCCTTGACCAAAGTCCATTTAAATTTCTTAATGGGAGAAGTAGCCTTTGCCTAGAACAGAGTGAGAGGGAGGCATAGCCATGAAGGAGGTGCCCCTGTGTTTCGGACACATTACAGCAAGGGTAATCAAAAGCCAATTAGGCAAGACTATAAGGAAAAAAGGAGTCAAAAAGCTCCACCGACCAAAAATAAAATAGAAACATAGGGTGCTAATTTATAGGGGGGAAAAGTGAGAAAGCAAAGAATCATGACTTAGGGTAAAGTCTTTCAGGCAGAAGAAATGTCCACACTTCTGAATGACATCAAGAGATCGGACCAGAAGGCACTGTCCACTTTGAAATGAAGCTGGGTAAAGAGAAGAGAGAAAGCCATGAAAATTTAAGTGTGTTCAGACACTCAGTCAAGGATACCAAATGTGGAATATCCTTGCAGTCACTTCTCTCTTCCATACATTGACAAACATCATTAACCAGTGATGGCTCTCACATCATGGAGCCCAGAAGCTGCCCTCAACCTTCTCTACACAGCGTTCCCAGCAGCCTCTACCAAGTGATCATGGTTGACTTCTAAATGGAAGCCAATTTTGCTTACCAGTTTTAAACACTTAAATGCCATGTTTGTGGCTGCCTTGATGGCTTGGTGATGGGAAAAGAAATGTAAATATTGTACAAGTTTCTAGGTGATCAAGCATAAATATATATATATATTCTTCAATACTTAATAAATATATATAACATTTACATGTTTGCATAAATATTTACTTATAGATATTTTATACTTAAAGTCCATTAAGATCGAATGAGATAAGATAAGGGAAAACGCCCTGAAAATGGCATTCTGTTCTTTAAAAGGGTTCTGTACCATAGAAGACAATACCACAAAACCTCTGTCATCTTTCTTGTTTCCTTCTAAAATTCAGGCAATCTGTCTCTCTCCCCTTGGATTCCTGGTGAAATTTGACTTCTTCTCCACTTCTAATCCCACATGCAGTGTACATAGAATGACTGATAATCCGGGGTTTCCTATGATGAAGAATTGTGGTATGTGGAACTTTTAGTGCAAATACTGAGAAAATCCCAGGCAAGCCAGGATAAGTTGACCATATTCATTTAAGAATGGAGTAAGTCCAGCAGTTCCCACCTCCTTGGGACTCAGACCAGAGAAAACTTGGGATCCCAGAAGACATTGCTTTTTTAACACTGCCCAAACCTCCACCCATCTCACGGGACCAGGCCTCTCGGGTCTCCTCTTTTCCTAGAGGAGCGCTGAAGTGATTTCACCCCACACCCCTCTCTGCTGCTGCTTCTGTTCTTCCTCTTTGACCATCTATGATCTCCTGCTCCTCTCAGGTCTACAGTGTTTCATCCAATGAATACAGCTCTTTTAAGCCTCCAAAATTCAGCCTGGCTCTTCCTGTTTCTACCAGCTTTCTCACTCATCTATTTACCTTCTCTTCCACAGCACTTTTGCAGCAAAGCAGAGGAGAAAAAAAATGAATAAACATTTTAAAGCTGAATATTTATTTTGTAACAGCTGCTATGTTGGCTGCTTAGATGCAAGACTCAGAGACAAAAAAAAACAACAAAAAAACCTTGACCTAAGCCCTAGGAAGTTCAGAGTTGAAAGCATACAGTTGGAGAGGAAGGTGGCTAGCACATAAATGAATATAATATTATAATAGCTGATATTTATTGAAAGCACACTCTGTATAGCAGACATTGTGCTAAGTGCTTTAAATTCATTGTTTCTTTTAATCCTTGTGACAGCCCTAGGAGACAGGCACTACCTGATTGTTTATGCTGCTAGTATTTTCCACCGAAGAAAATTAAGTCTTAGCTGGCTAACCTCAACAACCCTAGCAAGTGATACAGCTGAATTTAAACATCACAAAAGTCATCTTGTTAACCACTAGGCCCTGCAGTGCAATCCAAACAGAATGTGGTGGGAACTCAAAGGAAGGATGATGTTCTCTCCATGCAGTAGGTAAGTGGTCAGAAGTCTTCACAGAGGAATTGACTTTTGAGTTGTATCTTTGAGGGTGGTGAGTTCACCAGGTGGTCAAAAGGGGGAGACAGAGGGCATTGACTCATGAAAGAACTCCTAACGTTCAGAGTACAAGTGATTGTCTAGCCTAACAGTTTTAGCCAAGGATGCACAAGGAAGACATGTATGACAGGCGGGGGAGAGAGGCAATCAGGTCATGGGTGCTGTGTTGCTAAGATGTTTCCATCTAACCCTGGAAGCAATGGGAGTCTTTAAAGGTTTTGAGGCAGGAGAGTCACATGTTTGAATTTCTACTTTAAAACAATCACTGTGGCAGTGATGAATTTGGGGTAGGGTGATCTGAAAGCTAAAACAATTATCTATGAAAGAAGTGATCCTGAGATGAACTAAGGCAGGCCCAGTGGAATAAATGAAAGTTAACACATTCAAGAGAGATTTTGCAAGCCAATGGGCCAGGTCTTGTGTCTGAAATGGACTTGGAGAATGACAGCGAAGACAGAATAGCAAACTGTAGAGAGTAAGAGCATTCCTAGCTAAAGAGACTGAGTAGGTGGTGGCTCAATTTGCCATGAGATGAACAGAAGAGGAGAAGCAAATTTGGAGAACTGTAACACTGCTGTGAGATATTTGTGACGCATCCATGTGGTGATATCCAATAGAAAGTAGGGTAAGAGCTCAGGAGAGAGGGTGAAGCAGAAAGCATCACCTAGGTTAAGATCACTGGGGATTTGAGTGGTACATTCCCACGTTCCATTTAAAAGTGTTCCTCCACAAGATATCAAGTAAGATCCCAAGAAACTGGTACCAGTGGCACATTTTTCTCATTTTTCTTGGTACTCAGTAGAGAAAGGAGCGGACCCATTAAAGCTATAACGTCTTATTTGGTAATTTAAAAGAGCACAAAATTCTAGAGACTATTCTGCGTACCTTCATTTCCTTGAATCCTCACATTCTTTTCTAGTAATTTTTGAGTAAAAATAAACAAATGAAAACATAAGTCAAGTGGAGTACACATGGGTTTACAATTTTCACATACAGCGGAACATTTTATAGGACCAAACACATTCATTCCTTAAAATGGTCATGCAGGTTTTTTTTTTCTTAAATTCTTTTATTGGCACATTTTAGGCATACAAAACATTTACATTTCTCATTGGGAACTTGTACCTTTACATGATGCATCTTGGTTCTTACTTTTTCCCCATTCCTAGCCCTCCCTTCATCCCCTTCTTATTTTCTCCATTTTGTAGATGAGAATATTAAGGCTCAATGAGGTCACTTGGCTTCCATAAGGTCACAAAGCAAATAAGTTTTTCACATTTTGAACCCAGACCTACCCAACCCCAAAGACTTAGCTGCAACATCATGGCTCCCAAACATGCTGCAGATCTGTGATGACATTTTCATTCTTCTACAAGGAAATGAGTGTTTTATACCCTTGTGTGATTATTAACTCCCTTTCCTGGGGATGGACTGTTCTTTGAAATCATGCCCTTCCTATGTACAGGAGTTGTTAAATTGTTCTGCAATGAGATGGTGGTTTGATTTCTGCTTTCTTTATGTCTTTACTTGACAAAATTAAAAGTTAGCATCCTTATGTTGGTCCTCAAAATATCTTTTTAACATTTTCTGGTCCATGAAATAAAAATTATTGGAAATAATTCTAAGACCATTAACTAAAACCTCTAGTTAAAAGGCAAGAGCGGAGAGAAGTCCGCACATCACCAGACTGTACACAGAAGCAGAGACATACGGAGACCCTGGCTCTCCCCACGCGTCACTTCACACCCGCCCTTCCAGGGCTGGCCCAGGAATGAATAAGCAAAAGGCGGTCGTACACCAGCAGCATGCTCTGCACTCCTCCTAACTGAGAAAGACTAGAGCTTGTCTCCCAACGATCATTTTGTAAAACGTTAAAACAGGATGGAGGGAAATAAGAGAAGAATATTAACAATGGACTCTGACAATAGACTTTTTATATCCCCACTTCCCCAGATAAGTGCTCTACCCAGAGCCCAGGGGAAGAGAGGTTTTCTCTAAAATCTTTGAGGTCAACAAACAGGACTATTTTGGGATTCCAGGGCTGAGGACTGCTTTTCTCCTTCCCCAGCCCGTCAGGCAGGAGCCTACAGTGCTCTGATTTCTTCTCCTGTCTGGCTGTGGCTTTTTGTGCTCAGAAGATTCTTCTTCTCTCCTTCCCTAGAGAAAAGTAGGGTATATACATTATATCTATATATAATATAGATATATATCTATATTATATATAGATATAATGTATATACCCTACTTTTCTCTAGGGAAGGAGAGAAGAAGAATCTTCTGAGCACAAAAAGCCACAGCCAGACAGGAGAAGAAATCAGAGCACTGTAGGCTCCTGCCTGACGGGCTGGGGAAGGAGAAAAGCAGTCCTCAGCCCTGGAATCCCAAAATAGTCCTGTTTGTTGACCTCAAAGATTTTAGAGAAAACCTCTCTTCCCCTGGGCTCTGGGTAGAGCACTTATCTGGGGAAGTGGGGATATAAAAAGTCTATTGTCAGAGTCCATTGTTAATATTCTTCTCTTATTTCCCTCCATCCTGTTTTAACGTTTTACAAAATGATCGTTGGGAGACAAGCTCTAGTCTTTCTCAGTTAGGAGGAGTGCAGAGCATGCTGCTGGTGTACGACCGCCTTTTGCTTATTCATTCCTGGGCCAGCCCTGGAAGGGCGGGTGTGAAGTGACGCGTGGGGAGAGCCAGGGTCTCCGTATGTCTCTGCTTCTGTGTACAGTCTGGTGATGTGCGGACTTCTCTCCGCTCTTGCCTTTTAACTAGAGGTTTTAGTTAATGGTCTTAGAATTATTTCCAATAATTTTTATTTCATGGACCAGAAAATGTTAAAAAGATATTTTGAGGACCAACATAAGGATGCTAACTTTTAATTTTGTCAAGTAAAGACATAAAGAAAGCAGAAATCAAACCACCATCTCATTGCAGAACAATTTAACAACTCCTGTACATAGGAAGGGCATGATTTCAAAGAACAGTCCATCCCCAGGAAAGGGAGTTAATAATCACACAAGGGTATAAAACACTCATTTCCTTGTAGAAGAATGAAAATGTCATCACAGATCTGCAGCATGTTTGGGAGCCATGATGTTGCAGCTAAGTCTTTGGGGTTGGGTAGGTCTGGGTTCAAAATGTGAAAAACTTATTTGCTTTGTGACCTTATGGAAGCCAAGTGACCTCATTGAGCCTTAATATTCTCATCTACAAAATGGAGAAAATAAGAAGGGGATGAAGGGAGGGCTAGGAATGGGGAAAAAGTAAGAACCAAGATGCATCATGTAAAGGTACAAGTTCCCAATGAGAAATGTAAATGTTTTGTATGCCTAAAATGTGCCAATAAAAGAATTTAAGAAAAAAAAAACCTGCATGACCATTTTAAGGAATGAATGTGTTTGGTCCTATAAAATGTTCCGCTGTATGTGAAAATTGTAAACCCATGTGTACTCCACTTGACTTATGTTTTCATTTGTTTATTTTTACTCAAAAATTACTAGAAAAGAATGTGAGGATTCAAGGAAATGAAGGTACGCAGAATAGTCTCTAGAATTTTGTGCTCTTTTAAATTACCAAATAAGACGTTATAGCTTTAATGGGTCCGCTCCTTTCTCTACTGAGTACCAAGAAAAATGAGAAAAATGTGCCACTGGTACCAGTTTCTTGGGATCTTACTTGATATCTTGTGGAGGAACACTTTTAAATGGAACGTGGGAATGTACCACTCAAATCCCCAGTGATCTTAACCTAGGTGATGCTTTCTGCTTCACCCTCTCTCCTGAGCTCTTACCCTACTTTCTATTGGATATCACCACATGGATGCGTCACAAATATCTCACAGCAGTGTTACAGTTCTCCAAATTTGCTTCTCCTCTTCTGTTCATCTCATGGCAAATTGAGCCACCACCTACTCAGTCTCTTTAGCTAGGAATGCTCTTACTCTCTACAGTTTGCTATTCTGTCTTCGCTGTCATTCTCCAAGTCCATTTCAGACACAAGACCTGGCCCATTGGCTTGCAAAATCTCTCTTGAATGTGTTAACTTTCATTTATTCCACTGGGCCTGCCTTAGTTCATCTCAGGATCACTTCTTTCATAGATAATTGTTTTAGCTTTCAGATCACCCTACCCCAAATTCATCACTGCCACAGTGATTGTTTTAAAGTAGAAATTCAAACATGTGACTCTCCTGCCTCAAAACCTTTAAAGACTCCCATTGCTTCCAGGGTTAGATGGAAACATCTTAGCAACACAGCACCCATGACCTGATTGCCTCTCTCCCCCGCCTGTCATACATGTCTTCCTTGTGCATCCTTGGCTAAAACTGTTAGGCTAGACAATCACTTGTACTCTGAACGTTAGG
>NW_004624919.1:1456431-1473534 GCF_000247695.1 Heterocephalus glaber
ACAGAGGGAGAGAGAGAGACCTACTGTGTGCCAGGCACTGTGCTAGGCAATTTCAGGCATACCACTTCATTTCATCTTTTAAAATTTATTTTATTACATTTCTGATTTCAAAAGTAATATGTGTTCTTTATATAAAAAAAAATTCCACCCATGACTTCAGACAAGTTGCATAAACTCTCTGAGCATCAGTTTCTTTGATTACAAAATAGGGACAAGAATGAGGTGATGCTGTGGGTAGAAAGTCTCCGTGTATCTTAAGAAATAACCACTACTAACACTTTGGTGTATGTACTCCAGGCAGTTTTTTGTATGCTTATTAATGTTCATTATTATTAATATTATTCAAAATTGGAATCACACTGAACAACTGCTTTGTGGCTTGTTTTCCAGGAGAACCCTTGTATGTGAAGGTATGTATTCCCCAAGAATTATGTTTTCCAAGCCAATTGGTAGTTGGGGAAACTGAGTAGGATGGAGGTTAAGAAACCAGCCCTAAGTCCAGAAAGTTAGGTGACAGAGGCAAAATTCAAATCTCATTCATTTTACTACACCTCAGGTTCCCATATAAGAAATCACAGAGGAAAGATATTTCCTACTCAAACAAGGTGAGATGCTGAAGGTAAAATTGATACAGTCTGCAGGTGGTAGCAGTGAGTTCTAGAATTATGCCAGAGTTGGAGTCAGAAAAACCAGGTGTCCTTACTGACCCATCCTAGGTCATGATGTCAGAGAACTGAATAACTGCTTTGGTCCTGAGGCTTAGGCATAGAGACACCTAAAGAGTGGGGTAGTCCAAATTTTTTTAAATGGCCCCCAAAATTCCATGCCCCCTAATACCTAGAGCCACAAGCAAGATGAGACATTCCCTGTTGTGTTATAGCACTGTTGACCTTAAAGGGGAGATTATCCAGGCAGGGCTAGTCTAATCACATGTATCCTTGAAAACAGAATTTTCTCCAGCTGGTGGCAGAAGTAAGATTTAAACTCCATTGCTGGTTTGAAAATGGAAGGGACTCAAGGAAAAGAAATGGGGGCAGGTAGGAACAGAGAGGAGACCCCATCTGGCAACTAGCAAACAAGCAGAAAATTTAGACTTACAGCTGTTGGGAACTGGACTCAACAACCTGAATGGATGTGAAAGCACATTCCTTCTCAGAGTTTCTAGATTCTCACCTGGCCCAACCCAGCAGAGCAAACACCTTGATTTTAGTCTTGTGATACTCTGAGCACAGAACCCAGCAAAGCTTGCCCAGATTTCTAACCTAGAGAATGATGAATGATGTTGAGAATGCTGCTTTAAGACATTAAGTGTGTGGTCATTTGTTACACAGCAAAAGATAAGTAATACAGAGGACTCCTTGCTTCACCTGTGCACCATCCTTGCCTGCTGTTTTAGTGTATGATGTATTTTCAGAAAGTGTACGAAGCTTGAATGAAAGTTAAATAGCACACTTAAATGTTGTGGGTGTAATATTCCATCCCCAGAGAGCTAAACCACTTACCAAATTCAAATCACCCCTTGCCATTAAACACAATCCTCAGAAATACATTCGTTCTGTATATAGTTCTTCAATTTTATTTTTTTTCTTTCCCAACCCAACTCACCATCAACCTCCCTAGGTCAAATGCACATCCAAGGAAGCTAAAGATTTTACTTTTTCAGATACCTTCTAAGTTCCAACTTTGTCACCAGTGTTGACTTTTTGAGACCTGTATGGTCTCCTCATTAGTCTCAAAACACTCATTTTTCCATTTATTCCAGATAACAGGGTGGAAATGTGAATGTAATGGTATAAACACTGTTATACAAACAAAAATGGTACAATCGCTGAAAGTAGATTCTCCAAGGGTAGACAAAGCCAACACATAACTGTTCAAAGGACCTTTTGGATTGGCTGACATGTGGCAGTCCTACAACAAGCTACTCACAAGTACTATGGACTCAGAGTGCTGCAAGGTCATGCAGGTCAGACAATGAAAACCAAGGACTGCTGATAGCATGTCAAACCCTGTCCTGGGTCCCACTTTGATTCCCTCCTTTTCCCCCCTGATTCTACATTCTTGACTGTATGTCCATGAAAGCCATCTGTGTCAGGACAAGGACATTTGGGTCACCTCTTCTTTTGCCAGATTTTCAGCAACTACATCATCCATAGCATCAGGCACTGATGCCTCAATTTGCAGAAGCATAGATCTACAAGGCTGGAACTTAAGATTTTTCTTTACTCTGCGGTTATATTACTTTCCTAGAGCTGCTATAAAATGTACTGTAACTCAGGGGGCTTAAATGACAGAAACTTATTTTCTCATAGTTCCAGTGGCTGGAAATCCAAGATCAAGATGTTGGCAGGTCATGTTCTTTCCAAAGCATCTTTACTTGGTTTGTAGATAGCTGTTTTCTCCATATTTTCCTACACATTGCCTTCCCTCTGTGTATGTTTCTGGGTCCGTGTCCTCTTCCTATAAGGACAGAAGTCATGTGAGACTAAGGCCTACCCTTATAGCCTCATTTTTTTTTATTTTTATTTTTTGGTACCATGGATGGAACTTGGGTCCTTGCCCTCGCACAGCAAGCAGCGAAACCACTGAGCTAAATCCCCGGCCCCCTTATAGCCTCATTTTCACAAATCACCACTGGAATGATCCTTTCCAAATACAGCCACATTCTGAGGTACTAGAGGTTAGGATGCCAGCATATGAATTTGGATAGACACAATTTAGCCCAAAACAAAGACACCCTCTGCAAAGCACTTCTGTCTGTTTTCAGGAATGGTTTGTCATGCTGGTCATTGCTATGGCTTTCTCTTAACCTTGCATCTTGCTCTCTGTTGTCACCCTCTCTGCCTTCCTCTTCCGACTGAGGCAATAAAGGGATGCTCTATAGCTTTTATCCTAGAGTAGAAAGTATCAAATTCCAGTTTCTGCATTCACTGGTGTTATGGTACTTCCTGGATGTTCCTAGTACATACCACCACCCCACTCAAAGCTGAGGACTCATATCAGGCCCTCTGTATGATTGCATGCTAGGCAGAAATAAAGACTCAGGGAAGGCAGCTTCTATAGAACAAAAACAGAGATGCCATGAAGGATGAGGGAGATTCAAGATTCCTAATTAGATTTATTAGCTGACTGTGTCACCCTTGCTGGTAGCAAGATGTCCTGGGCCAAAGATATGATGACCAAAAATAAGTGAAGACCTGACAATAGGTTCCACATCTCATGGCTTGGGAATGGAAGGAAAGGAAGAAGAGGAGAAACCCCTGTGTATGATCCAGCAACTTCCCATGCCTCACTTCCTGTGATTCTTATTGCAACCCTGTTTATAAAGACAAACCCAGAGAAGCCAAGTAATTTAATCCACACTGCAGATTTGGATGCAGATGGAGCATGTATTAGTCATTTTCCTGTTGCTGAGACAGAGTACCCGACACCCAGGATTTAGAGAAGAGGCTTATTTTGGCTCACAGTTTCAGTCCATGATTGAGCAACTTCAAGGCAGAAAGGGCCTAGCAGAGGAAATTTTCTTACCTCATGGCAGCCAGGAAGTAGAGAGGGAAGGGAGGATCAAAGGACAAGAATTTACCCTTTCAGGTTGCACCTAGTGACCCATCCCTCCATCTAAGCCCAACCTTCTAACAGCACACAAATGCATCAATGGATTAATCCACTGATCAGTACAGCACCCCCTTGACCCAAAAGCTCCATCTGTGAACATGAGAACTTTGGAAGACATTCTAGATCTAAACCATAAAAAGCAGGATTAAAATCTGTGTCTATCTTCCTTCCTATTTACTCCACCTTTCTAGAAAAATCTGTACCTCTAGACCCTAAGGCAGGAGAATGCCAGAGCTTGCAGAGGTCTAGAGCATGAAAGATAGTGACCTACAAATAAGCACAGGCTTTGAAAACTGTAGACAAGAGAGTTTGTTAAGTTGATTTTGGAAAATTTACTGAGATGGCTCTATTTTCTGACATCTTCTCTGTCATACCCCAACCCAGTCCCCAATATCCCTGAAATAAGGGAGTCAAAAGCCAGCCCTTCTTTGACTAAAGAAGAGGAAAGTACTGCAAGAGCAAACACAGATGTGGTAAGAGGCCTCCTAAGTGGTCCCCACCTGTTGCTCACTCAGATGTTTTTCCACATGGCAGCCAACAGGTCTTTCAAATATGCAGCTCCTAGAATCACTTTATTCTGCCTAAAGTTTCAGTGGAACTGCACTGCAATTCAGAATAAAATCCAAACTCACCACTATGCCCACCTCAGCCCCTTCCCATTGTCCCAAGACTCAGCCCCTGCCTCAGCAATCTGTGCACTCTTTTTTCACAAACTCACATTTCTGTAACTTCCAAGAGCAGGCTTTGGCCTTGCCACACTGTTCTTCAAATAGAGAAGACACTTGATGATATCTGCTGAATAAATGGATGAGTAAACAACTGAACTGAAGTGCAAGAAAGCAATGCAGATCTTCCCAGCTTCACAATCCTCCTCCTTGGGACTGAGAGTCCTTCTGTCCATGTCTCTGGCCTTCCCCAGATCCTCTGAGTCCTCTACACCCAGGTAGCAGATAAAGAAGGAAAAAATGGAGCGTTGGGTTGAAGGTGGTAGGGACTGGAAGCCATGGACATCACTGCCAGCAGAGTCTACCAGCCAGAATTGGACTACAGCCCCACCTAACTGCAGTACCTCAGAGGTGAAAGACATGGAGTTTGGTGGACACACAGCAGACTCTGGCAAAGACTGTTTTCTATCCACATCAAACTTTCCAAAACCCTACAAAATCCTTCTCAACACTCCACAAATGTGAACTCTTCTTTTCTCCTCCACACCCTTAATGCACCCCTCCAGCCCATCTTCTCAGCATCCTGAACTTTCCCAACTGAAGCTTCTCTTGTCTGTATTGTAAGAGGTGAAAGGGTAGAGAGGAGGCAGTGGTATCATTTCCTTGGAGGCAGGGCACAGATGAGGCTCCCCCTCTCCTCTCCCCATGCTCAGCTCCAACACTGCTGTCTTAGTCCAGTCGAGCTGCTGTGATAAAATGCCATCAACTGGGTAACCTGTAAGAAATGTACTCTTACAGTCCTGGGGCCTGGGGAGTCCCAGACCAAGGCACCAGCTGAATAAGTGTCTGATAAAGTCCCACTTCCTCATAGATGATGCCTTCTCACTGTGTCCTCACATCGTAGAAGGATCCAGACATCTGTCTGGGGCCTCTTTCATTTGGACCCTAATCATATTCATGAGAGCTCCACTCTCAGGACCCAATCACTCCCACAGATCCCACCTCCTAATGCTATCATCTTGTGGGTAAAGATTTCAACATACGAATTTGGAGGACACAAACATTCAGCCCACAGCAGGGGTGAAAAGGAAGGCCTCACATAGGAGTTCTCTCCAGCTTTCCTCACACGAAGATCTGGAAGTGTAGAAACCACATCATAAGACTGACTGCAGCAGCCCGTATAGGGGATTTGCACAAGAATTTTAATTTTCTACCCAGGGGCCAGGGAGGTCCACTGAGGCTATCCACGTGTCCTGACAACCAGCCAGGAGGGAAATGGAGGGACTGAAATTTCACTTTCTCAGAAACAGCAGACTCAGCAACTGTGGCTGCTACAAGAGACACAGATCTGTGCTGGCTTCATTTCTCTCCACCTTTATCACCATACACGAAGCAGGAGCCATTATGCCCTGTCCGGCGGCCAAGGACTTGCCTCATCTGGGACTGGTGAAATGATACTTTAGTCTCCAGGGTAACCAGACAGCTCCTTTCCTCAACACCCACAGGGCTGGGATCTGTACCTGCCCTGGGAAACCTGTTCCCAGCCAGGACACAGACCAAGCATCCTTGGAAAATGAAGTCCTTTCCAGACTTTAGCCAGATGTGGGCCCCAGAAGGAAAGCTGTGACAGGGCCCCACGTGTTCCAGAGATAGAAGCCCCACTTCCATCTTCACCTGAGCTCTGAGAAGGGGAAGGAGCCTTTCTAGGAGGCCCTGGGATAATTAGGCAGTGTTGAGAAGGAACGGCTGCCTCGGGGAAGAAGAGCCAGTCTCCAGACCTAGAATTCTCAGCATTTAAAGTGGGAGCCTCTAGCCAGAGCCTACCCAGGGCCTCCTGGGCCCTCCAAGGCTTGGTTGGGAACTGAGACTGACCAAGAGATAGAAGGGAAATTAGGGAGGAGATAGGAAGGAGGTGATACCAGCCCTGCCTCTCCACAGATGATCTCCTGCCCTCCAGATTTCAACTCAACTTGGGGCTGAGCTTCTGATTCCTACTGTTGGGGATCACTGGACAGTCCATTGTTTCCAGCCTCCTTCACTCCCATAATTCACCCTCGGTCCCATCCCAGTGTCCTTCCCCTACACCTGAGACAGGGCCACCAGCTCACCTGGGTCTGAAACATCTCCTTCCAAGGGAACCAGGCAAAGATCCATAAGACCTGTGTCAGTTCATCTTAATTGTCGAATTGACTGGATTAGGAGACTCCTGGAGAGGTGAGTGTATCATGTATCATAGTTCTTCAATGAACTAACTCACTGATGTTCATAGCTGAATATGCTGTTAAGAGGTAGAGCTCAGTTGAAGGTGGGTTACTGGAGGTGTGCTTTTGGAGGGTATATCTCTCGCGGGTGCTTTGCTTTTATTTTTCCAGCCACCACGAAGTGAGCACCTTTAGTCCACCATGCCCTTCCACCATATTTCTGCCTTGGCACTGGAGAACCATCTACTGCACCCCCTGAAACTATAAGCCAAATTAAATCTTTCCCCCTTTAAGTAGTGGGTTTCAAGTGTTTTGTCACAGCAACTGAAAACCTGACTGATATAAGTCCATTCAAACCCATCTAACAAGAGTTTTTTTCCTTCATTACTTTGACAAACCTTCCTTGATCCCCAAATTTGTTTACAGCCTTATGCTAACATCCAAAGGTAAAAACTAACAAGCACCTGCTCTCTGTCTTCCACCAGTGCTTAAACTCAAAAAAATAGAAAAGTGAAAAAATAGGGACAACAAGGAGGTCATGTTCAACATGTTATATTTGAGAGTAAGACCTTATAAAATACACACAATGATTTTTAAAAAGATGAATACGACCCAGTCCCTAGAAAAGAAAAAGAAACACCGACACACAATTTCTCTCTCTGCTGCAGGTTTGTCCCAAGAACCCATTGAGAGCAAAGACTCTGCTCCAAAGCTTTGCAGGGGTTCATCTGGCAGAAGTACGGAACACACATGCTCTGACAGTTGGGGGTTGGAGCAGGTGTTGCTGGTGCCTCATTTAACTCTGTAAACCTCAAAGCTCCTTACTACTCTCCCAAGCATCCTCCCTGGCCTCAGGACTTCTGAGGACCCTGACTGAGGTAAGGCAGCCCAGAATTAGCAAGAGGTGATGCCCTCCCACCAGAGCAGCCTCAGTGATGGAGGGAAGCGGATAGCTCAGTGGCACAGCTCTCTCCCTCCCACTGGCAGTGGGAATTTCCAATGAGTTCCATGTGGTCTCCCAGCAGTCTCCAGCAGGAATGCACTCAAGTTCCCACAGCAGCAACCTGCTCACTAACTCAGCCTATGTTAACTTCCTCCCCTTCCCTTCCTTATTCACCACCCTTGTCCAGTGCTTCCTGGAGTCATTTCCCAAATAAACTACTCTCACTGGAATCCTTCTATACAGGACTGCTTTGGGAAGAGCCTCAGATAAGGCAGCATTCAAAGATGTCTGCATACCTTGGTCTCTACCAAGTTCTTCTGCCCAAGCCCACTACCTTTCCCTCCTCAACACACCACACTGTCCCTACCTTGGCCTCTGCTGTGAAATCATACTTGGAGCCTCCACCCCACCTCTTCCCACTCCACTCCCAAATGCTGAGCAAAAGGATTCTTGATCTTTCTAAGGCAAGTCCAACTTCTGTGAGCCATCCTCACCATTCCCATCCTGGAATTGGGGAGTAATGCATGCATATACATGTATCTGTGTGGGTGTTCATTGTCTCCTCACCACTACTGCTACCAAGTGGGTCCCCACTCCTTGTGTAGCCCAAGGAAAGGCATGGGGGAAGAGGAGGTAAAATCCTGAGAAACCAGGTGGCTTCCTTACTTCTGAAATTTCTTCTGGAGGAAGGAAAAAAATAGACTTCAGAGAGGGAGAGAAGGGGCAAGAAACGGGGCTCATTTTGAGAGAGTTGAGGGAGGGTATGAGAGAGAAACAAATACAGAGACAGGAGGAAGAGGAGGAAGAGGAGAAGTGAGGGGTCATACTCAGCCTGAAATGATTGGCTCTTGGGGAGAAAATGAATAATTCTTTTTTTAAATTTTAAGTTTTGCCTCCGATGAAGCCTCTTTATTTTTGAGGCTTCCATAAAAAGATTTACTTTATTTGTGGATACTGACAATTCTGTGGTCACAAAATAGGTCAGCTTTTGCTACACCACATCTTAGAATCTTTCTTTTTTTCTTCTTCTGGTACCAGGGGTCCAACTCAGGACCTTGTGCTTGTGAGGCAGCCATGGCGCCACTGAGCTACATCCCCAGCCCCACATCTTAGAATCTTAAAACAGAAATTCAAACTCTCTAGTGTAGCTCTGAAACAGGCCCACGTCTGGGACCTTTCCTCAGCCCCTGCTGACTTACCATCTCATTGTCCCGCTATCCCCTCCCCAGAAAAGGAGAGGCAGTGGTCACGTGGTTCCACATCCATGCTCCACAGACTACAGGCAACAATGTCCCCACCTCCAGTCCCATGGTCCTAGCCCTCTCCCCCTCACCCTGAGTCTGACAAGCCCCCCTAATGGATTGACCGTGGCCTTCACTGGAGGGGCTAAATATAAAACTTTCCTGTGCGCCTCTTGTCAAAGTTAAAAGCTTTCCATGTCTGTGTTAATGTTTTTTTCTGTCTGCTGGCTCTAGTAACAGATGCAGCATCTTGTGCTGAGTAACTGAGAGTGAATGGCTGGCAGGGGCCGGGGAGGTAGAGGCAATTTATCTCAGAGAGTTAAATAGGATGACATGGCTGGGAACAGGAGGGGGGCGAGGCTGCCACCTGATTACTAATCCCAAGATTTCTCCTCCGAGAGGGAAAAAGAGTGAGCCAGGATGAAGGGTACAAAAAGCAAATCAATAAACAGGTTAGCGTCCGCATCATTATTAACTCTCGGCCTGTCAGCACCCCATTGAAGCAATCGCTCGAGGCGGCCTTGGATTTAATGGTCAGTGCGATAGATTTACTGTAAATGTTATCAGAGGCAGGGGCGGGGCCAGAGGGCCTGAGGAGGCCTTCATTGACAAATCATTGGATTGTGCCTGGATGCATGAAGCCATTTCTGAACATGCATAAATAACCCAGAGCTTAGGCCCTGGGTGGCATTTCCTCCCTCTGATTTAAATGCTGCCACCCTTCTTTCCCTATATCTTTTACTTCCGAAAGGTTCTAGTAGCCAGGTTTCACTTAAGTCTTTCTAAGGGCCTCCTGCTCTGGCCCTCAGCAAAGCTGAGGAAGGGCAGCAGCAGGTTTGTACCAGGAGCCTCTGGCATCCAGAGTCACCGTACCAGGAAGGAGCCCAGATCCCAGAAGGGCAGCAGGAGCTTGTGATTGCGCAGCAGCTGGTGAGAAGCCTCTGGAAGGTAAGGTCAGTCCTGAAGCAAGCATTCCCTGAGCTCAGGATCTGGGCTGCCTTCTCAGTGTCACCTCCGATCACTCTCCAGTGCCTACTTTCTCTCAGCCTCCCACCTCCTGTGTTCACTAATTGCAAGTGCTGGTGGGAAGACTTTTGACTAAGTCCATTATTAGAATATGAGCTGCTATCCTACCCTTATGCTAGGTGCCATGGCAGAGAAAGAACCCAGGAGAAATTAGGGACAGTACCCAGAGAGCACAGAAAGGAAGCCTGCTATTTTTCAAGAAAAGGACTGCTGTGTGCAGTTGATTAAGCTGTACAATACAAGACAATGTTATCCACATCATGGTCTTTGTGAATAGCACTCGCTCGAGTTGTGCAGCATGAGAATTTCACAGCCATCTTCAGCAGTATGGACAAAGAGGCAGGGCCAGGTGAATAGTAGAGGGAAGCAGCCACCCACAGAAGTGAATACTGAAGCACCTTCCAAAAGATTCCAGCTGGAATCAGAGGGGACCACCAATCATCCAGGCAAAGGTTGTCTAAACAGTTGAGAACATTTTCAGAGCCTCCAAGGAACTTGGACCATTGAGAACTATTTCTGCTGACACTTAGATGAGAAAAAACCTATGGGAACCTCGGGGGATGTTGATTTTATCTTAGCTATACTGGTCATATTTTTTCAAATATAACCACAGACTAGGGTCTAACAAAGGGATTTTGTACTACAAATGCAGATGGAAAGGCTGCGTGCAGAAATACACCACTCTTCTAGGTGTTGAGATTGTTCCTGGAGTCTGGGCAGAACATTTACCATCGACTCTCAGAATAAACACAGAAAGTGGAACCATGGAAGAGCCAGGCTCAAGATCACCTCTCTTGTCACCTTGCTGGAAGTAAATAAAGCAGGTCACAGCTGGGTTTCCCCTAAATAGATTCTTAAGACAAGGACTTGGAAGGAGGTCTTTTTTCTGAGAACCCAGAAAGAAAAGGAGAGGTAGAAAAGCCAGCAAATGTCATGTCCATGAGCAAGTTACTGCAGTGGGCAACTGGGCTGCAGTCCCACTGGAGACTCTTGAGAAACATTCCTCAGAGTCACACAAGTGAAGGGCAGGTGGAGGATCACCCAGGGCATTGTCCCCGTGCACATTGGGAGATCATGTGAGTGGACCAATGGGCCAAAGGCATCTAGGGTAAGATGTCAACAGTGTCCTATGAGAGTTGACCTCAGCATCTGCCAGGCCTGCCCCACCACCTGCCCCATTCCAATGCTGCAGACTAAATACCTCAGAGAACTGGTTTGAGTAGGCCAGCTGCCATCACTCCCAAGGCCCAGTTGACTCCGAAATGGCAACCGAGTATTTCCCGAAGACTTTACAGACAAAGCAATACTGATGAAAATCGTTTTTCAAGGATGGGCACAAAGTTGTAGGTTTGGGGTCATGTTTCTCTAAGGCCAGGACACATGGCCTACTTAAATGGGAGTCTGTAAAGGCTGTGTCTGTTTTGTTTTGTTTTGTTTTGTTTTGTTTCAGTACTGGAGATTGAACCTAAGGCCTATGCACTGAGTTATATTCCCCAAGCCCTCCCCCTTTCTTTTTATTTCCCCCATAAATCCTTTTATTGGTACATTTTAGGTATACAATATGTTTACATTTATCACTGGGTACTTGTACCTGTACATGATGTATCTTGGTTCTTATTTTTTCCCCATTCTCTGTGCGCCCTTCCCTCTTTGCAAAGACTTTGTTTCCATTTTTTCCTTTTCTCATAATTTTTCCTTTCCCTTCTTACCTTTCCCCTTCCCCTCCCCCTTCCCCTACCTGTTTGGAATTTTTTTTCCTATTTCAAATTATCAATTTTTCATTGTAATTCTTTTAATTCTTATTTACACTTTCAGTTTCTCACACTAGAGAAACTATTCTGTATTTACACATGTGTGTCCTATTTACTTCACTTAAGAGTATGTCCTCAATATCCATCCATTTAGCTATAAATGTCTCTAGTTTCTCATTCTTTATGGCTGACTAGTACTCCATTTTATATATATAAAAAAAATCTTCTTTATCCAGTTTCCAGTTGATGGGCACTTGGGCTGTTTCCAAGCTTTAGCTTTTACAAACTGTGCTGCTATAAACATGGGTGCACATATATCACTGTGGTATGATTCTTTTAATTGTTTTTTTCTCCCCCTTTCTTTTGAGATAAGGTCCAAGATGGGCTCAAACTTAAAATTCTCTCTCCTCAGCCTCCCACAGTGGTAAGATTACAGCACATGCCAGCACACCCAGATAAAGATTGCTTTCTGTTTTACCCTGGGACATTCTTGGTGGCCAATCACAAGAATAAACCCCAAATTCTGTGTGCATAGCTTGACCTCAGCAACCAGAATTGTGGAGAGAATTGAGTTCATGAACCAAGGCATAACTCCACAGAACATGAAGGACTACCCAGGAACCAGGAGCCACTGTGCATTTCCCCCTGATGACCCCTGCCAGCCTGGCCACCCTCTGTCTGTAGCCTGAATTCCACACCCAGGACCAGCCTCCCACCCACAGGCTCCAACATGGCCAATGTGCCTGTGTGCCCAGCAAGGCTGGATACACTTAAAAACCAGGTACTCACAGGAGGACAGCAGTGGCCTTCAGCACCCTTCCCTAAAGGGAACATAAAAAGACAGAGTGAAGCAGGACAGGCAAGGCCTGGGAGATGCACATCTGACCTCTGGCTACTCTGGCCCTGGGGCTTGGTGTGCCCATGAGTAATACATACACACCCACTGCCATGGCTCCAATCTCCAGGTAATATCCAAATTCATGTGCAGGAGCTTGCACTCCAAGGCAATGGTAGTAAGAGGTGGTGGGGTTTGCAACAGTGAGTGATTAAGGCATTAGAGCTCCACCCTCACAAAGAGACTAGTGAAGGAATCTTCAGAGAGCTTCCCCACCCTCCAATCTCCTGAGCCAGATGAGAAAGCCATCTGTGGGGAACAGGCCCTTGCTAGACAGTGAATCTGCCTCTGCTGGCACCTTGCTCTCAGATTTGGCAGTCTCCAGAACTGTGAGAAAGAAATTTTTGTTGCTTATAAATTACCTATTCTCATTTATTGTTATAGAAACAGGAAGGGACTGAAACATCAACGTGTGCACACACATATATACACATGGACCATATATGCACACACCTTGTTATGGCTTGTATCTAGATGTCCCCACAAAGCCTGAAAGAAAGGAAGGTTGAGATAGGCATTGTTATGGGTTGTGTCTAGATGTCCCCCTAAAGCCTCATGCAGTCATAAGTGGGGCTTTTCAGAGGTGGTTGGATCTAGGGTGTGTGATGCTGAGATTATGGGTGTGATGCTGGGATTAAGGGTGTGTGATTACTAATTTAGTAAACTGACTGGTTTGGCATAGTTCTGGGTGTGGATAATGGGAAAGCCCACCCTGGGTGTGGGTGGCACCACCCAAATGGCAGGAAGCCTGGAAGGGATAAAAAGTAGAAGTAGGCTGCTGCTGCTACTGCCTCATTACTTCACTGCTCTGCTGCTTTCTGCCTGCCATGAACTCTTTCTCCTCTGCAATGCCACCCTGCCTTGAAGGCAGGCAGCTATGAACTGAAACTTCTACAAACTGTGAGCCAAAATAAACTTTTCCTCTTTTAACTTAGGATGTTGAGTATTTTGTCTCAGCAATGAGGAAAGTAACTAAGACATATCTGAATACATGTGCACATACCTGCACATGTGCTTAAATGTGTCTGGGCACACATACACACCCCAAACACATGCATATGCACATACACACATGCACATTACATGTATCTAGAGTGTGTGGTACATGTATCTGGTGTATATTTGTGTGGTATGTATATGATACATGTCTGAGTTTGTGTGAGTGTTTGTATAACATGTATGTTGTGTGTTAACATATGTGTTTGCATGCCTATGTATTTTTGTGCATTCATTGTCCATGTTTGGATAGTTTTGGGTGGCATGGTATGTGTGTTTGGCTTAACATGAAAATGTATCTGTAACTTTTAAAGAAAAATCACGAAGAGGACTCCATCAGGAGAACCCCTCAAAATTCCTCAGTGAGAACTGGAGCATCCCAGCCTCAGATTGGGGAAATATACTCCACCTCTCTGGAAGAGGGGACAAGCCAAGGAGGTCCGTGAGGACCCCCAATCAGAAACTTATCCAGGGCTTTTCTCACATAGAGCAGTACTCAGTTAATCACCAATGCCCAGTCTTCTACACAGTTCCTCTTTGGAGCCAGACCCTACCAGACAAAGAGGGAGCAACACCCTTCATGGCTCCCCCAGTGGGGAAAGTGAAGAGACTTGACACTGAGGAAGAAAGGCTGGCCCAGGTTCCTCTGTTGACACCTGGGCCAGACCACCCCTGGGAGAGGACAGTGTCTGGGGGGTGCCACATCCCCTGGATGAAGGGGTCCTATCTCAGAGCTGGGAGGGCAGAGAAGCAGCCAGATAACCTGGGTGAAAGGACTGTAATCCCATCATCTTGGTGGGCATATGGAGGTGATCAGTGGCCTCCCAGGGAGTAGTGAGCAAGAGAAGAGTGCCAGAGAGTCAGGCAAGGTGACCTCCTCCAGCTGGCACTCAGCTCCTATGAGCCCATAACCCCCACCAGCCATCCAGCCCTAGTGGGGCAGTGGCTGAGCCAGGCAATCCATGAGGGAATGTGCCAAACAATTACTTTCCTTATTGAATATCTGATTAATTATTCAGGAGCTGAATCAATTATTCATATCTCATTTAAGCAAGGGGGAAAAAGCCACTGCCCCTTGACAGAAGCTTCTCAGTGCCTCCCAAGGCCCTAGGGATGGAGTCCTCGACGGGAGAAATTGTCACAGCCGTAATGCGGCACTGCCATGCTGCAGCAGCCACTGAGGCTGCAGCAGCCTCCTGCACACCCTGACACTGGTACCTGCACACCCTCGTTCACACTTTCACATGTGTGAATACATACTGAGAAGCCACCAGGTGCTGGCCAGGCCCAATGGCACAAACAGTGACCATAGCCTCATAAATACTTATCTAGCAATATAAAAGGAAAGCACTATGCCATCACACCAAGAAGTCACTCCAGTCATCAAGGATGATCCCCAGTAGGCAATGACACTTGAGTTAAGATGTGTCCCAGGGAAGTGCAGAGATGGGAAGGGCATACCAGATAGAGTCACTAGGAGCAAAGGTGCAAAGGTGTGAAGGTGTGAAAGAGCCCCAGGTGTCTCCAGGGCACAGGGATGTGAGAGGACATAAGAACAGGGTGCCACAGTAAGCAGGGACAAGGTGACTTGGAGCCTTGGGCTTACTTCAGGGAGCCAGTGGAAGAGAGAGGGTACCTACGTTCACCACAGCTGACAGTGGCATTTCAGTTTAGAGAGCTCAGAGCCCACAGGAGGAAGGGAGTCCCCTCCCCTCCAGACACAGTTTATAACCACAGTCTGGATCTGTCCGTGGTGCTGCCAGGGACATCTCGGCTGAACTCATTGATGTTGAGGCTTTCATAAGTGGCAGAGCCTTTGCCAATTGCCCCTGCAGGGTTTTCCAATCCAAGTAGTTGGGGAGGGGGGCACATGCTTCAGATAATCATCCCTGACTTTCAGTGCAGGGAATGGGACTTACCACTTTTTTTTACAAATGGAGAAACTGGAGCCCAGAGAGATGAACTGGCTGATCCTCAGTCACCCAGAACCAGGACCAGTACTGTACAGGTTGGAAGACCCTGTGGCTGTCTGGCCGTCCTCAGTCCAGGTCCTCCCTGAGCCCTGGGGTGAGGAGACCTTCTCAGCTACCTACGCAGAAAGGTCTGAGCCAGGAACGTGGTGCTGACTACTCCCACATTATCCTTCTTGCCCCCTGCCTCTCTGTCCTCCTCTCCCTGTCTTTGTCTAATGCTCATGCACTTGCTCTGTGTATGTGTGTGTGTTCCTCTCTGTGTCTCCACTTCTCCCACTTCACTGTGTCTTTATATTTTCCCTCTTTCCCCTGTTCTCTCTCTCTGCCCTCCCCCCCATCCTTTCTCTGATATTTTCTCTTGACCTCCCATCTATTCCTTCCTGTCTGAGTTTTGGTCTCTCCCATTTCTCTCTGTCTCTCTCCCTCTGTCTCCCTCCCCTCTTCTCTCTCTCGCCTCTTTGTCCTTCTCTGCATTCCAAGGCCTGTCAAAGTCTGGGACCCGAGACTTCCTTCCCCCAACCCCTCATCCTGACCAGACCCCAGTGTCCCACACCCACTAATCAAATCTGCAACCTGATTCAATTACACCCAGCAAAAACGCAGACGTGTAACCTTGTTAATATCACATTTATTAGAGGGAGGGGAGGAGAAAATTAAGATAGACTTCGGGTTGCTGCTAATTAGAAAAATTGAGGCTTTACATCTGCGTAGTGCTGAGCAACATGTGGTGGTAACAGATGTGGGCTCATTACACAGCTGCACAGGGTGGGGGTGGGGAGTCGTGTGGAAAACATTCCCAAGGCTTGTTCAGGAGTTGAAGCCCCCTCCATGAAGCAACCCAGGCCTGATGACAGCCAAGGCAATCGGAAGGCCAGGACCTGGAAGTGGATCCAGCGTAGAATAGCTGCAGACAGCTAAGCCCTGGGATCGACCTGAGCTCCAACCCAGCTCTGTCGCCTGCGAGCTGCATGGGCAGCCCCTAACCTCTCTGTGCCTTAGTTTCCTTGGGTACAATGAGATACCATCAGCACAAACCCATAGAGGTGTGGGAGGATGAAATAAAGTAAACTAGGTACAGTGCATGCTCAATGCAAACCCTGATCCCCAACTCTGGCCAAAGTGTGGGAGGTCAGAGGTGAAGCATTAGCCATTGTCTGGCCCCGTTCTCCTCCATAAATCACCGCTCCCCACCCCCCAGCTCTCAGAAAGGGAAGGAGAAGCCAGGCCTCAGCCCATGGGGCTTCATGAATCTGAAACCGCCCCATTTCAGATGTCTTTAAGCTTGGATCCTGGACACCTGTTGTGAGGGAACCATGGAAAAACGAGAGTGCACAGTAAAACTTCTATTCCTGGGGGCCGGGGTTTGGGGGGGTGTCAGTGGGCTGGCCATATTTAGCACCAAAAAAGATGTGTATGTGTATAGATACAGATACATACAGGACACTGAGTTAAATCTGGATTTCAGATAAATGAGGAATCACTGTTTATTAAAAGCACATCCCATGGAGTCACACGGAAGACGCCAAATCACCTCGCTGCAGACAGGCAGGTCTGCCCACACTCTACCGAAGTCCCCAGTCACGCGGAAGACGCCTAATCACCCCGCTGCAGACAGGCAGGTCTGTGCACGCCCTACCAAGGTCCTGAGTCGTGTGGAAGACACCGAATCACCCCGCTGCAGACAGGCAGCCACCTGATTCCACACTACAAAGATGCAGAGGACACCAGACCACCAGACCAAGGTACTGAGTCCCACTGTTTGGTAGGGGATTCTGAGCCGTCGTCCCACTGATCCTG